>VNWX01000003.1:0-77508 GCA_009869905.1 Ceratophysella communis
GGACGCTCTGGATTGAGAAAGATTCTTCCTGCCAAGTGAGTATATCTATGATAGAATTTGATTTTAATCTAACTGCTTACTTCTGAGTGTCTATTTGGACCCACCATAATTCTGATTTTCATATCGCTAATAGGGGAGAAGGGGCTCCAGAATCGGCACCGCCATCAAGTTCCGTTATTCCGTCGCAGGACTCTTTGATTGGAGATCTCCTCAGCATGGACATAAATCCGCCGCAATTGTCACAACCAGTTGCACAGCCAGCTCCTTATTCCGGTGTTGATCTTCTTGGCGGTGGGCTAGATTCACTAGTGAGTTGAACAAATAAAGCTTTTTAAATATTCCTGTTATTAGAAAAATACATCACGCATGTATAACGCTGCAAACGGGCAAAAATCATCAACTAGCAGTAGAAGAAAGGTGTGTAATTTTAACTGTTTTGTTTATCCCTTGCAGTTCGACGTTGGTCCACCATCGTCGGGAATTCCTAGTGGACTCGGGGGCATGCCACCGGTTCAATCAAGCATGCCAGTAGGAGGCGGAGGAGGGCTTCTAGGAGATATTTTCGGACCCGCGGAGCCTGTTTATGTTGCTCCTAAAACACTCTGGCTTCCAGCTGTGAAGGGAAAGGGACTTGAGATCACGGGTACTTTTGCCAGAAGGTAATTCACATACTAATTGGTGGCTTGGTTTCTCTTGATTAATTGGAGTTATACAAGCGGTTAATTTTGAACAGGAACGGTCAAATATTTATGGAAATGAAATTCTCGAACAAGGCAATGCAGCCGATGAGTGGGTTTGCTATTCAGTTCAACAAGAACAGTTTTGGCTTACTCCCAGCTCATCCACTCCAAGTGCCGTCACCCTTAGCACCAAATCAATCCTGTGACGTTTCACTTCTGCTGAACACGACTGGCCCAGTCCAGAAGATGGATCCAATTAACAATTTACAGGTAATTCTAATTGTATTGGTCGTCCAATAGGTGTACGTACAACAGTCAGTCTAGAATGTATGATTTAATTTTTCACGTTCGAAATACTTTAGGTTGCAGTGAAGAATAACGTGGACGTCTTATATTTTGCGTGTCTGGTGCCAATGAATGTCTACTTTGTAGAAGATGGGCAAATGGACAAAAGAGTTTTCCTTCAAACTTGGAAAGATATTCCCACTCAGAACGAAGTTCAATACAACCTCAACAATGTACCATTCAGCTCAGGTACGCTGACATTGATTTTTTTAGTACCAATGAGAATTGAGTGGCAATGTTCTCAAGAATATTTTTTTCTAAAATTCTGACTTTAGAAACCCTTGTGCAAAGGATAACTCAGAACAATGTGTTTACAATTGCGAAGAGAAATGTTGAAGGTCAAGACATGCTTTACCAGTCAATCAAACTGACGAACAATGTATGGGTTCTAGCTGAAGTAAAGGTTCCGCCAGGCAGTAATAATTACACTGTAAGTGAGGGCAAATGCCGATGTGCTGTACTACTGTGACATGAAGCTCATCGTACCTTATCTCATAATTTAATCCTTTTCTTTGCAGTTGAGTCTCAAATCCGTAACAGTCGACGTGACTGCTGGAGTTTTCCAGGCTTATGAAAACATTCTACGCTCTTAATTACTTTGATTTAGCCCAATTTTCCAGCTTTTCATCAAGATTTCAAAAGAACATTGTTTCATCTAACCTTCAAACAGTTGAGTCGATTGCTTGGTTCATTGATTCTTGGCCACATTACTACCAACCCTGTGCATATATCCACACGGATTTAAAATAGAACTAAAGTGCTGGGTAAATACTACTTTATGAATTATTTAACTTGTAGTAATAGCTATGTAATATGTAGGCGTAGGTATATACCTGGATATACCTACTATCCAGTTCTCCAGAACTCACAAATAATCTTCATGAATTAGGTATTTCTGTTAGGCAGAGTTATAATATTACAATACATTATTGTAGAAGAATAAAACTTTCTTTAATGTCAGCATATTGCCAGGGCTCGGCTCTATTTATTCCATTCATTCTGCGCCTAGCTGAATTAAGTCTTGTTTTCTTTGCTTGGAGCATTCCAAATAAACGGGGCGTTGAATATTTTAAAATTTCACATAACTGACAGATCGAATATTAGGCTTAGGCTTACGTAGGAGTTCAACCTGACCTGGAAACAATTTGATGCGTTGTGTCTATACGGAAAAAGGATGGCAAATGATAAGACTACAACTATCGGAATCCAAGGCGAGAGAATTTTGCTATGTAACAGTTAATTTTATTGAGGAGACTTCAAGGAACAGGAAACTAGAGTAATGGTGTATAATTGAGTGAGCATTTTCTGAAACGATCATTCACATTTCATGTTTATCATTAAAATTGCATGATACGAAAGAAAAGAATAGTTATGCTCTGCTGCACAACTGGCGCTTTCACGAGCACATCCGCCGCCGCCGTTCCGCGAGCATCCTTCCTTCCAGCTCCAGTTAAGCCCAAAGGAAGGGTCCACGACGTGGGTACCAGACGGAGGCTGTTCCTATATACAAGCTGGCGTTTGGCGGAATGTCCCAAGCGGTTCTTGCTGTGTTCTCTGGTGGCGAGAAGGAAATCAATAGGATTGGAGACTCAAGGAGGAGAAAGCACGAGTGAAAGCAAGGAGACTCCGAAAAGCGACACGTCCCCTTCTTCACCCAGCTCTAACAGCCACTCGCCTTGTCTTCACGTCCGTAGGCAAAAAAACATGGGAAATCAGGGGCGTCCGCTTTGTACTGAACAGGCAATGCTCACACCGGGCAACGGCCTACACGACGCCTTTATTTAAAACAATAGTATACATGCAGCAGTAGCAAGCTCACATAGGAGAATTTAAGCGGAAAACCATTGATAGTTAAATACAAACGAATTTGCGGATGCATTTACATTTGAATGAGGATATTGCAGGCATATTAAAAGATTTATTCATTGAAATGAATTTTATTTATGTGCTTAGGAGAGATTGAGAAAGAGACTCTCCACTGTAATGATATACATAGGCTATGATTGCTTCAGCTCCTGAATGAAAGGTAATATCTATTCTAAAGAGGTATCTATAATCTACAGATCTGTATATAGTTACCTAATATACCGAGAGACGTATTAAATCAAAGTCATTTCCGTACAGAGCAAATTCGAATTGAGTTTCAGTCAGAGTTTGGTATGCTCATAATTGCCTTCAAAGTAAATTTCTTTGCTCTAGGCAGTGTTGTTGTTGCCAGACAGCGGGATGTAGCCTTGAAGGACGCATCGAGACAGAAACGCCCAATTCGATTAAACAAGGCGGAGAAGGTTAGACCCCTCCAAAGAATAATCACGTTTGAAGGTTTGAACGTTATGCGAGACGGAGTGCGGGACTAAAAATAGGCTCTAGAAAAGGATGCTGGAGAATTAAATAAAAACTCTTTCACCACATCTCCAGCTAATGACGTGCTAGTGAACTAGAAATGGAGACACGTCGATTTGTGTAAACAACTTTCTCCGCTATTCTTTGTATGTATTCTTTCATCTTTATCCCTTATTATTGCGGTTCATAGCAGGAGCAGAAATCCAATTTTCTCGTTCATATGCTCTCGACAATCCGTAATTCGATTTTCAAAGAACACTCACTTCTGTTGAGTGTTATTAAGAATCCTTGCAAAAGATTCCTGTCTTGTTGACTTCTAGGGCTTGGGTAAGGTGCGGGTTCCCATAGTTTCCGATCCCGTGCTCATGCGATGGTCTTATAAAAATCGCTTCTGCGACACTTACCCGTTATATAGCCTACTCTATTCCAGAAAAGAGTGACGTGTATTGATTCCGGATCTGAGTGCCGAAATAAATTTTTAATTGACCTTGCCATGGTCTTCCTTTCGGAATTTGGAGTTTCTGGATAGGCATTGTGGGATATAAAGTCATGGTAGTCACGCTTTCAAGGCTCGCTTAGCTAGTATCGATAAAGACTCATTCTGCTGAAGCCCGAACAAAAGCTAAAGCTATGGTGCTGAGACTATTGTGCTGTGAGTTTTGGTTTGATCTTCATGACACCGTAGTCCTGGATTGGCCAAGCTTTGAAAACGATTTATTGATTTCATATAATTGTATATTTATGAAATTACGCTTTGTGTTACTGGAGACTCGGGCAGGATGGATTCATAGGCCTAAGCAATAATCCTAAGTTCCATGTGAGAAGAATAGCCGGGTTCGAGCTTCACTTGGTACCAAGTTCCAAACCGAAATCTGCTCGACCTTCGGAATCCTACCCGCAGAAATACTGCCCCACACTTTTCCAGCTGTCTTTTTACTCGAATCGTCATTATCGATAAATTTAACATAATATAACATAACCCCTTCCGTCTGACAGCCTGTTGGTTTAATAACTCTATTCGAATTCGCGTCCAAGATGCATGATGCATTCCAGTTTAAAGTCCTATAGCCTGAGTAGACTTAAATCAGAACAGGAAATTTCATTATAAAAGTTTTATCAAAGTGATATGGAGCGTCTACACAGGATGCTACAATTTACAAAAACTAAGCAAAGTAAATTTTACCTGCCAACTTTTGCATGGAAACGAGAACAATAAAGGCTATTCCATGGGTTTGGGTTTCCTAGCCTTTTAAAAAAAAATTTAAAAGCTAACGAATAGTTCGGGCGGCCTTAAATAAAAGTTTTCCGACCCGCTTTCTCCAATGCTAAAGAAACGCATAACTGATTTCGCATTCTTGTATGCGCAGCTCATTAGCATCTATGTATAAACTGTCGCTGGATACTGCTCTGGAGTCGAATAAAATATTCGTTCGTATAATTTAGATTGCTACACAAAATCATTGCACAATATCCGAAAGATCATCAGCTATTTTTCTCAGATAAATAAATGTAATTACTTAATGCCATGCAACCGAATTTATAATTAAGGGTCTAGAAATTCAAGAAGCATGGAAACGAAACCTGAAGCCCTGCAGGCGTTGTTTTTATACTTTGTTTTATGATTAGTGTGTATTAGCGTTTACTCATGGCTCTATTATGGTCCATTAGGAGCCCATGGATACGACGGGATGCTGGGGTTGTGATGGAGAATGGTGCTGGGCTCAGCAGGGCTTCGTTGGTTCGCAGTGGAGTCCTTCCTGGCCCAGTTGGCAGGAGAGAAAGCTGGAGAAAGCGAAGAGAAAGGACCTTGATTCAATTTTCAGCCGAGTTCTCAAGATCAGTTTTCTTCTGGGGCACGAAGGCCGCCGCTCATTCCGAGACATGGCATTTATGGCTCCGACTTACTTACGAGGCTTCCTTCCACTCACTTCAGTCTCTATATGCATTAAATATCACTCAATCTCCCCAGCAGCCTCCCTCTAAAACGCCTGGTCCAAAATGCCCACATGCCTCCAATCATACACTTCGGCCCACTTCCGTCTACCAACCTCGAAAACCCCATATCACTATTTAGAGACCAACAAACAAAATCCTCTTCCAGTCTGTAAATCCAATAATACCGTCCACTGACGTCACAGCATTATCCCCAAATCCCGATTCTACAAGCCCCAAGTCCCCTGAGCCCTTGCCAAACATCCAATTCATTCAATGTGCTCAAATAAAAAAATAACTGCTCCATGTACTCAAGACTTGAAATCCACTACGAAAAGATCAAGCTAGTTTCGATCTCTACCAATAAACAGATAAATGCTAGATGTAAAATATAAAGGATCTGATTTTCTCAAACTCCACGCTTTCTCCTCAAATACTGCGGTGAAGTAGGGTAATGGTAAATGTGCGCTAGATTGCAGCTATTACATGGAACTAGTACAGCTATGTGCTGAGAGTAGTCAAGAGCAGATTGCGGTAACGAGGTATCTCTTAATTAACTGTACCGGTTCAAGGTAAAGGTAAGCTGGAATACCACCGAACACGTTTAGCATTGCCAGACACACAAAAAGCCGTAGCGTGAGCGTGAGCCAATGAAGCTGATGAGATTAACGCTGTAGTTGATGGTGATATGGGTGTATGGGATGAAGATTGAGGGAGGATGAATGACTCGCCGGTTAGCAGGAAGCAGATAAGTTACTCAGAGTTTATTGGAAACGTCATAATCGTGGTACTCGATGTTTTAATTGAGAAGGCTTTTCTCAAGGAACAATGACTTGAGCATTTTGGCTCTCCGGCTACGCTGCGTGAGCCAGAGCCTGAAATCAGAGGTAAAGTAGAAGTTGTTCCTGATCACCTCACTATGAATTAGTCATTCCCACTTACGTGGACGTTTGCACTATGTCAGATCAGAACAGAAGCAATGCAATTGTTACTATACTATCCAAATGTGACGGGATATAGTGTAATGCATCGCAAAACAGACCTTGACTTCCACTTCGACTGGTCTTGTGTTATTAAGGCCAGCTTGTAATTGTAACTGCAATTATGCAATTTCAACCAAGATCAACCAGCAGCACATTGACAGCAGATTTCTTCTACGCTCCACACACGTCCTAGCCCAAGATGTTCGTTGACGTCGTTTTGATTCCAATGAAGCGACCTTTTCTAATCTAATCAATGCGTTTAATTCATTGATCTTCCCTGAATTAAATTAAAAATCGATTCCTACCAAGGAAGGATGTGAGGTGATTAAGCTCAGGTCATTGCGCCGCCCATCCAGAAATAAATTCTAGCATTTAAGTACCCATTACAAGTTGCTCAATATCGATTTATACATACTTTTTTAAAATGGAGGTTCAGTTGCAATTAACCCCAATAATACGCCCCCAACCTTCTTCTCATCCTTTTAGGGTAATTTTAATGACAGCAAAATGCTACCTGAATATACACAATTATTATTATTGATTGTACCCTCATTTTGCAGCAAGTATCCCGAGACTCCAATATTTGTGCTTAATCATAAGGGCAACGAAACCTTTAACCATATAATAATGGTTGTGAAAATAAAAATTAAAAATGCGGAATCGGGACTGGAGAACAAATGTCTTTCCGAAAATCTATTTGGCATTGCATCGATCTATTAGATTCCATATGAGACTGCAGCAGCATGACCTCCCATTTTCAGTTGTGACCCTGGAGGGAGACTTTTATTGACACAAAGTTGCGTCATGTCATGAGCGACCCGGAGGAGTGGAGAAGTCATGCCGCCACTGCCCCAGACGTCACTTGCTCTGTGAAGGTCTCATCTCAGCTGTGGCTTTCCACACCCTGCACAAGGAGCTCATGAGTGCCACAACTCTGAAGATCGAATGGACAGAAGCCTGCCACATCCAGACCCAGGGCGCGAGTTATACCTCTACAGTGTAGATACTACGGTAAGTTTGTTTCTAGTAGATTTCAGGCTGCTCGCCCACTTGCCATGTCGGAAGGAGTAGTGGCAGGCGGGAGCTGTGAGGGAGAAATGGGGCAGGTGCCAGGAGGGCGTATGGCCGAGGTGCGGAGAGGCTAGAGCGGTGCGAGAGCGGAGGTGGGCTAGTGGGTTGGAGGCTCCAGGAGAGGTGCTACACTCCCACTCGGCCCAAGTTGTTGGGGAGGCGGAGGAAGACGTCGTGTGTCGTTGCTCATTTCAGACGTGGACACAGGAAGGAATAGGACTGAGGGCAGCTGCAGGGCCACAGGTCACGCACCCAACACACACCACATCCGCCAATCACCCCAACAACACCCTACCACCATGCTCATCAAAGAATTGTAAGTTTTCAATTTCCAAATATACCACACGCTAGTTGCAAGAACAGCTATTATAACAGCCGCCGCGTGACAGCAAAGCACGGACCATTGATTGTACACGTCAAACCCTACACTGCAAGACTTGCTCATCAGCTAACCTCCAAAACTCCTGTTATGGGCTCAAGCTAAAACTAGGCCTTGGCCTTGGCCTTGACATCCACTCGCTTTCACCAATCAAGCACGTCAACAAAAATTTAATAAAAATCTGTACTTACTACATACATTGAGACACATGAACATCAATAGAATGTGACTCATCTATCTATCTTAACCGTAACTTGATAGGATTAGATTTCAGAATCGAGAGTATTTCGTGTAGGAGATACATTTTAAAAAAACCAGGTGTTCAACTTGAGAGATCTCGCAAATAACATAGGTATAATTATCCTTGTCCTGGTTAGTGAATACCTAATGAATTTACCATCATAATATCACTTGCTGGAATTATAGCGTGTAATTATGAATTATAGGTATAACGCTCAGCTTCTCAATTTACTGCTGCGCGTGTTAGTTCACTATTTCAGTTCCATGTATGATGGCTGCTGGGAATTCAGTTACATAAAAGTAATTGGACAACAACTAATTGAAATAAATTGTCTAACAATACAGCGTCAGGAGATCAAAACAAAATCTGATTCTATGCGTCTGAACCTGAGCCCGTCACATTCGTAATTTAAACTAGTCAATGCCGTTGTCGAGCTGTTCCTACTGGAGAATTTAGTTGATCCTGTAACTGTAACTAATTTAGCACTTACTGAGTTTGGGGTTTTATTTTTCTAATAAACACAAATGCAATTTCTGGTCTTGAAAGCGAGTCCTAGTATAGTCCAAAGCCCATTATGCTGAAAATTAGGACTGCTTTTTAGCTGCTCTTTAAGTAAAGAAGATTGCAAGCACATCGTCTGCGCATTTAGGTACCTAGTAATTAATTCAACAATACAATTCTTTTTTTCTTGGTCACCCGTGCAGCCGAGTTGTGATGCCGCTCACCGTTGAAGAAGTAAGTGGATTTAAAAAGAAACTAATGCTGCGAAATTCCCCTGTAAACATGTTGGTATTCGTGAACCAGTGTCATTGTATTAATCCGTACCGAGTTGTTGAAATCGACTCGAAGTTGGTGTACTTATTGTGTTTTTCGTGGGAACAGGACCAAGCCGTGTGCTAACCATGTCGATTATTTAATTCACAGTACCAAATCGGTCAATTGTACTCCGTCGCCGAAGCTAGTATGGCGGAAACGGGTGGCGGCGAGGGCATTGAAGTAGTGAAAAATGAACCTTTCGACAACGTTCCTCTCTTGGGTGGTAAATACAGAAAGGGTCAATATACTTATAAGAAGTACCATCTAGCCAGCAAAGTTCCCGCATTTATCCGCATGCTAGCTCCTAAGGGTGCCATGGAAATACATGAAGAGGCGTGGAACGCTTACCCGTACTGTAAAACTGTAATTTCTGTAAGTCACAAATCTAATCTTTCACTTGACACAATTATGTATGACGTCAGCTTACTAGACTCTTGTGGTGAGCATTGTCTATTGTTTCAGCTGTATGTAACTTCCTGCATAACTCTTGAAATTGGTTTTTTATAATTGCTAGCCAGGTTTCTAGTGACCAAGTATGTATTACGATCGACATTTTTTATTATTTTTTTTTATTTAGAGCAATTAAAAATTTAATTTATTTTTAATTCCTTGTTTAACTACCATTCTTACACGACGCGTATGTCTACGTCACGGTTTTTGTTACACAATATTATCGAAGCGTTTCATTTATGCTCTAGAATCCCGGTTATATGAAAGAAAACTTCTTCATTATTATTGAGTCACTCCATTTGCCGGACAAAGGAGACAAACAAAATGCACATGAAATTACCGCCGGAGAAGCTGAAGCTGCGAGAAATCGTAATGGTCGATATTGCTAATGATCCCGTTAGTCACAGTGACTATAAAGTGACAGAGGATCCACAAAAGTTCAAGTCATCGAAAACTGACCGTGGTCCTTTGAACGGGAAATGGACTGTTAATGTAAGTTGCTATCCGCACCGGCAAACAAAACCTACCAGGACCGGTGCCTATTGCTTGCACTGGGTTAATTGAGCTTGAATTTAAATTTACAGGCAGCTCCTGTGATGACCTGCTACAAACTTGTCACAGGTAATATTTTTAATTGACCAAATCTAAATATGCTTAGCGGTTACACAAGGGCTTGTGTAGAATCGGATCATCAACAACGAATCATTATTTTTCTACTAGTTGAATTCAAGTGGTTTGGACTACAGAACCGTGTTGAAAGTTTTCTTCAAAAAGCTGAACGACGTCTATTCACCAATTTCCATCGGTAAGTATACAAAATATTTTGCTATAATTTTCTGAGTCCCGGTTTTTCGTGTAATTCAACTCAAGTTCAACCCCGATCCTTTCAGACAAGTGTTCTGCTGGATTGACCGATGGCATGGAATGACTCTCGAAGATATACGGGCGCTAGAGGATCGAGTTCGGGAGGATTTGGATCGAGTAAGTCATCATTAAACTACACTTTATGTTTATTCCGCAGCTAATTGAATTCTAACAACCGTTTTTGTTTTCACTTCCAGCAACGGAAAATCGGAGAAGTGCGTGGTATGCGTGCGGACTCCGACTAAATTCCAAATGCAATCGTACTAGCTCATAGCTAAATTCTTTGATGTGGATAGAGAGATCAAGAGTATTAACTTTGCGCATTCTGTTCCTCATTCTTCTCACCTTCTGTAATAATTATCTACATAATGACATAAATAGTCCTATACCGTGCTATTCATAATTCATAATCAACCAACAACCAAGAAATCCATTCCGATGATTGAAACAAAATTGAAAAGTTATATCGTATTATTTAGATAGTAGCTAGCCGAACGAATGCATGGACATTGGAAGTCATAGAACCATGCCCAGGTATTCTTCGGTTCAGAGAGTAATTCAATGTTGTCTCGACGTTTAGACAATTGGCGACTAAGTACATGGACAAAATAAATGTTCACATAAATTCACGGTCAACCAACTTGATACGGCTGTAATTCTTTTATTTCATTAACCAAAAACCTAAACCCAAATTAATTGTAAACATTTCAAATCTGAATATCAAGCAAACCTACCGAAAGAGAGGATAAGGATAAGGCTACCCTGTGGCCGGGGTGTCACCACATTATTGCCGAAGCGAAGCGATGAGCTGATTGTGCCTACGCCATCGAAGCGTATTCCTTGATCACGTTTCCTGCAATTACTAACCGCTGAATTTCAGATGTTCCTTCATAAATCTCAGTGATTCTTGACATCACGGTAATGCCTTTCTGCTGGCATTTCTGAAACGTAGCCCATGCCTCCCAGGATTTGAATAGCCTGATGGGCTGCAAAGGTGGCCGTTTCGCTTGCAAACAATTTGGCCATCGCTGCTTCCTGTTTGCAGTTAAATGTTTTCACTCGATAATTCGTTGTACTATCAAGTTATATACAAAGAAGCTAAAACTCAAACCTTTGTGAAGGGCTTTCCAGCGTCCTTCAAAGCAGCGGCGTGGTACGTGAGTAGCCGTGAAGCGTTTATCTTCATGGCCATATCGGCTATTTTATTTTGTATGGATTGTAGCTTGAGAATGGACTGACCAAAGGCATTGCGTTTGCTGGCGTAGTCCATCGCACAATCAAGCGAAGCTTGCGCGATTCCAAGAGCTTGACCAGCTATTCCAATTCTTCCATCGTCTGGGAAGAAGCAGTAATTAGTCAAAATCCTCGGGAATACAAATTCCGAAGCTTACCCAGCGTCATCATGGCGATTTTAAATCCCATCCCTGGCTGTCCTAATATGCTATCTTTTGGAACTTCACAATCCTCAAAAATTAAGTTACAAGTGGATGAGCCCCGTATTCCCAGCTTGTCTTCCTTTTTCCCGAGAGAGAGCCCTGTTAAGGTCAAAGAGTACCGATAAAACTCCCCGCGATTACTGCGATCCCTACTTAATAAGACATTTCAAGTGAAAGATTGGGTTCAAATCTAACCTTTGATTGGCTTGGGGAAGAGAAATGCAGATATTCCTCTATGCTTCTGTGAACGGTCAGTCGTGGCAAAGAGCACGGCGGCTGTGGATTCGTAGGCATTCGTTATCCATGCTTTGGTTCCGTTGATTATGTAGGAAGATCCGGTGTCCTTGGCTGTTGTCGAGGCCGCACCAGCGTCACTTCCATTTCCTAAGCAGCATAAGCAATGCCATGACCGATAAAACGCTGTGAGGTGACCAGTTCATTGTTTTGCGGGTACCTACCTGGCTCGCTGAGCCCGAAGCATCCCACGTTGACTCCATCGGTGAAGTTTTTAAGAAAAACTTCTTTTTGAGCCTTAGTTCCGAATGTCTTGACAGGGCCTAGATAGAGTGAATTGTGGGCACTCAGAACAACGCCGGCTGATGCACATCCCCTGGAGGAGATTAGTAAACGTACAGCAGAGTTACTTTGTGAGTGCTGAGACTGAGACTGTTGTTCTATTCCTCAAGTAAGTATTCCAAATTCCAACCTGGATATTTCCTCCATAGCTATGGCGTAGGCCAGGTAGTCCAACCCAGCTCCACCGTACTCTTCCGGGATGGCGATGCCCATCAGTCCTAATTCCCCCATCTTCTTGACCTGCAACGACAACAGAAAATTGGTCAGGGGTCAGAATCTTTGTATCGGAGTTCACCGGCGTTGTTTTGAAAATGAACGGACCTGAGCCTCGGGATAGAGATGCTCCTTGTCGAACCTATTTTAATTTATAAGTTAAAATTTGTCAAAATTAATCTATTTTCCCAGAAAGCAAATGAACCTGTGTGTTTACTCAACCTGGCCGCATTTGGCTTGAGCTCTGCGTCCGCAAAGTCACGACACGTCTTTCTGAGCATTTCATGACTCTCTGGTAGGTCAGGCAGGACGGAAATTTGGCGGGAGAGCACTGGGTACCAGACACCTCGTCCTCCGAGTTTTTTCCCACAAGCCCCTGAAAACACAAACGTACTTATTTAGTTCAGTTATTTGTATTTCAGGTCAGGATCATGAGTTTGATTTTCAAAATTCTGGCGTACTTACTCAAATGGGCGATAGGTCTAAACGTGGCCATTAGTTTAGTACTGACGGGGGTCGAGTTGAATCACCACTATTACTATTACTATGAAATTCACCGTAATATTCTTAGAAATGAAAATCCTTCTAGTACTACTTGAATCGCTGAGAACTGTCTGGTTGGCGGTTGAACACGAGACTCAAATAGAAGAAGCGTCAGGTAGTCAGCTGTTTGTCAGCTGTCAGTTGGATTTTTCTGCTTTCTCCGGATCTCACAAACAGTCTCAGTGTTACGATTATGATGGGCTTATAGACATGGAAAACTGCAGTCTAGTCCGTCCCAGATCTAACCAAACTACAACCAAAACCTGTAATCTGTTGATATGGCTCAACTTGAAAGTTGAAACGACCTTCAACTGAAGAGTTGAACCTTCGAACGCGCATAATATTTCAGGATGCACTATGTTGATGTGTGAACTTTGAGCCCGGTCAGTCGGCTTATTTTTTCCTCACAGCAACTGGCACGCTGGTTCTAGCTCTTCTGCTATGTACACGTAGCGTGCGTGGGGATCCTGCCGTTTTCTTTTTTTTTTAATTTCCTAATCATTTGAACATAGTCAGCCAGTTGGCAATTGTAATTGGCAAATCCAAAGACCAATGTAGAATATAAGTATATCGATTTCCAAACTTTAGTGACCGGAAGCNTTTTCTTTTTTTTTTTTAATTTCCTAATCATTTGATCATAGTCAGCCAGTTGGCAATTGTAATTGGCAAATCCAAAGACCAATGTAGAATATAAGTATATCGATTTCCAAACTTTAGTGACCGGAAGCGCATAACACAAAATAACATACTAACCAAAAGGGCGATTAATTCGCACGGATTTTATTATAACTTTCAATACAATGTAATATTGCATGCAGTAAACTTGATTGCCTTCACTTTCACATGCTCCAATTGAAATAAAGCATAGTAAGCCTTAGCCTGTGGCGTATTAAAAAGTTAAGGCTTACGCCGTGTAAGCCTTAACTTTTTAATTTTGGAATGATGTGGCCTGGCTGAATGTGAGGAAACCTGGAATGTGGCATACTTTAAAGGCGAACTTTATTATTTTTCTACAAATTAAAAAAAACTTTTCCTAGGCTCTGCTTTTAATTTTAATCATCCAAAGCAGAAACTTGCTTTTGGTTATATTTGTTTAAGTAGAGTGCAATTACCATATGGGCAGGGAAAGTACGTACAGGGAGCTCTGCTCTGCTTTCACTCTCCTACAGCAACACTTAACGCGATTTAGTCCGTGGGAATTACATTGATATTTATATTTATGCAAGGTTGAAGGAAAGCCGACAGAAAGACGCCTCGGTTGAAATGCTTGCTTTGTTTACTGTCCAGCCCTTTTTTAAACTGAAACACTTAAATTTTTTAACGTATGATAATAAGTATCCTGATAAAACTCGATATTCCAAATTGGTATTTAGGTGTTCCGACCTGCTCTGTAGGTAATCATAATCAGCATTAGTAGACGGAACGGAAATGACAGAGGAATATACACTCTACCACTTGAGAAGTTTATTCGAGGAATTTTTGATGAATGATGGATAATGTGAACAATTTTTGCCGAGTGATAGAAAATATGACATGATCATTAGAATAGCATTATTTAAGGCATCGAGGAGGTTAAGCTGCAGACCCGAACAGTGGGTACGGCTAGGCTATTGAATTTTACTTTGGAATTTGTTAATCATCATCAGCTATCATTTTTGGAAAGTAGCAGGACTCAGTTCCGCGTGATATGGATTTCTTTTTTGCGGTATTGTTTCTTTCTGCATAGTATCAGACAGGGCAGAATACATCGCTAAAAATAAAACTAATCTGATAGTTTCCGATTTCCGATCCGAAATACGAGGTAGATTCAGGAACAGGAAGTAGCATCGAAAGGAGGTCTCGGTTTGGTTTCATGTTTCATGTGTGGTTTTACCATGGTTTTACGGAAAAACAGTGCACATGCCCCTACAACGCTACAACAACTCAACAACGGGAGGGTCGTCTCACGTTCTCTCTGATCTCTGATACATAAGATACACCTAACCTACTGTTGTGTAGCCCCGCTCATCATCCGTACTCACAGTCACAGTTTTGTAATGCAACTTGCATTTGACTAGGCTGAGAGAATATAAAGCTTCAGAGCCCAGGGCTCATTTTCAATTGCTATGTATCAAATCAGTCCAGTTAAGACTGATTCAATTAATTTAGACGTGAACACCAGAAGCTCTGGGCACCTGTCAGTGTGTATTATCGTCTCTTCGGGATTGGGGAACTACCTCTCTCCATGGGCCTCAATTCCGGCTCGTTAAAACTAATTGACTTTAATTGCATTAAATCGAAACTCATTCTTCATTCGGACAGCTTCGTGTTTACTAATCGATCTTGACGAATAACTTGGATGTTTTCTTCCAGGCCGGCGACAAGTCCAGTTTCAAAATAAGATCCTTCTGAATGGCAAACGAGACTTCGGATAGCAGTTGAGGTTGAAATGAATCCTGCTTGGCATTCCTGGTTTCACAGTTACTAGTGGAGGCTAATTGATTTCCGATCTGGAATTAGTTACAATTTGTTGACTGTACAAGTGGCGTGATATGCTGGGCCTGCATGTTTGGATTTTAAATTCCTGACACGTACAAAATACTAATACTGGAATGAGCAAAAGCTAATCCATTGCGGCGGATAATCTGTATATAACAGTATCTAATTTGTAACACGACAGCTAAGCTCCGAGGTTGTGAACTTCGCACTTGTGATCGTTTGATGGTGTGAGAAAACGTGTGAACTTTGACCTTCAGATTCAGATATCCCGTCATACAGACACCAATTATTGATTATAGGAAAGTATGATTCTTCAGATAAATATATAAAGTTCTTTGGTCAAGAAAGTTTAGACTGTCTGATGAAATTAATACGGAAACTATGGGTGCTATGAGAGTCCCTTCTGCCCTGGTATGTCAACCCTTCCGGGTTTCTAAATTTTCTATCCGACTCCAAAGATCCGAAACCTCAACCGAATGAGAATATTATGTAAATTGATTTTAAATGACTGCAGGTGATTTGCGGGGGAACACTCTTCTTCCTGTTGTACCTTCTGCCCTGGCACAGCCTGCCGAGTACCAGCATTCCCGTCCCGTCCCCGTCGTCGCAGAAGTACCGGGACCCTTTTCTGGACCCAGATGAGCCTCGGGCCGAGCCGGTGAGTGAGACTGGAGCGTCGGCAGAACTGCCTGAGATCGAGCCAGTAGCATACCGTTTCAAAGCCGCCGTCCCTGGAATCATTCCATATCAGGATATTCTGGAGTCAAGTGCTACTTTCAACGCATCACAAGCGGATGTCATGGTTCTACTTCATATTCAGAAAACCGGTGGCACTTCTTTTGAGAAACATATCGTTCAGGACCTTCAGATTCAGCGACCCTGTGTTTGCTGGAAGCGGAAAAAACGTTGCAAATGCAATCGACCGTTACCAGCTAGCACTTCCGGTAAGCGCAAAACAGAAACCATTTTTCAAAGGTAGCTATTTCGAACAGGCACAGAACTGCAACAACTTATGAATTATCTATATATTTTACAACAGATGCCAATCAGGGTGAAGTGAAAGCAAACTCGGATACATGGCTCTTTAGTCGTTTTTCTACGGGTTGGGCTTGTGGCCTTCATGCCGACTGGACGGAACTCGTGGCCTGTGTTAATTCTGAACTGGACAAATCTCGTGGGACTCCAGTAACGAGACGGTATGTCGAGTTTAGGTTTGGAAATTCGGATAACCTCCTTATCAATTAAGTAAACGTAGATAATCCTTTGCAGATATTTCTACCTGACTATGATAAGAGAGCCAATTCACAGGTTCCTGTCAGAATTTCGCCATGTTGAACGCGGTGCTACATGGAAAGCATCTCGACACAGCTGTGATGGTAGATTAGCAACGGCTGAGGTAAGCTTATGCACAGTATTGGGTTGAACATGCATCAGCAATAAATATGGATTACTCATTACTTCCGTTGTGGTTTCACTCATACTTGGAAAAATGAAAAATTCTCAGGAATTGGGAAGCTGTTACTCGGGACGGAGCTGGACAGGGGTCAGCCTCACCGATTTTTTATCTTGTCCACATAACCTTGCATTTAATCGACAAACTCGAATGCTTGCAGATCTCACTCTTGTTGGTTGTTATAACAAGTAAGTTTCTGCAGCAGTTCTTTAAATCAGGATGCATATATTTGTTTATAGCTGCTTACTAATCATTACTTTTGTTTTTGGATGACTAGGTCTTACATGTCTGAGGAGGAACGGGATCGAGTGATGCTTGCGTCAGCGAAACATAATTTAGAATCCATGGCTTTCGTGGGCTTGACTGAGCATCAAAGGGTAGGGATTAGCAAAAGCGATTCGGGTATATTTCTGCAAATAGGCAAATATATTTATTTTTCTCTCACAGATGTCCCAGTACGTCTTCGAAGAAACATTCGGGCTGCGTTTTAAATCACCATTTACACAAAATGAAGATACTTATTCGAGCACTACGCTGGACAAAGCTACACCAGAGGAGTTGCAAATAATTCGCGAAGTGAATAGTTTGGACCTGCAGTTGTATGCCTTTGCTGAGCAGCTCCTCCGCAGCAGATTTGAGCAGCTCAAAGCCTTGGACAAAGACTTCGAGGATCACTACAATTACTTAGGGGAAGAGAAAGGACGGCACTTCTCTTGGGACGAGGTCGAAAATGAAGTATGAGGGAGGAACTTCTTCCGCATTGAAAATGCTCGGCTCATCGATCAGAAGTAGTTTGAAATACATAATGGAAATGAAAGGCAGCTAACATTGAAACGCAACTGATATCGGTATACCTACCCACCGTGGCTATATGGCCATATGCAGAGAAAAGAAGCAGGCAGCTAGCAAAATAGTCTGTAGCGTAGTGGTTTATCAAGAGAGTCATAATTGAAGGGTTTTAAATAAGTTATAAGGGAATGAGCTTACTGCAGTCAGATTGCACGAACCTTAGCACAGCGCAGCATTTAACTAAACATATCACAAGTAATGTTTATCAGTCAGCACATGTTCCGAGAGAGCTATGTGATCCAATGATCCAACAACTGTGGCCTATCTCTCTTCACATTTCATATGACACCTCAGAAGTAATCATTAGAGGTTTTAGTTTTTTAAAAAGTGCTCATCTCTTGTTTAGTAATGCTAGGAAATGAAGGACGTACTCAAATGTAAATAGGGTGTATGACTGCGACAGCATCAATGTCAAAGATGGAGATGGGCCGCGGAGAGTGAAGTAGCTCCGGCTTGGAGTGCCTTACTAATTCACCATTTGTTCTCAAATCCCACAAGTTAAGTCCTATCATCGACAGGTAATTATCATGCGTTCCACCCATTTTATAATACGACTAGTTTTCTGTTCACATCTACTACTTTAGAGCAGAACGATATTCTTGATGATCTTGTAATATGAATAGGAGCACCTATTGTAACGAAATGATTAAGCAATAAGCCATAGTATCTTGTCAAAATCTGCACCGAAAATAATAAAGTATTGAATGATTTAGGATGATCGGAAGTAACAGTTGCTTTACTGATAACAGGAATCTGAGTTTTTATTTCGTCAGACAATATTCAAAAATTGAGTTATTGAACTCAAACAGTTTAATGAGTTCATAAAGCTTTTAAACTTAAAGTTGGAAGTTATTTTTGAACCGCTAAGTCCTAGCTAAAGGCTAAATAAAAAATAAGTAAACTGAAGTGATCTAGCTCTACATAGTGCATAATATGGTTACATAGTAGTCATACGCACTATACGTGGTATAAAAGGATATCTACACAATTATTGATTGAAACAACAGAGCTCAGTTCAGTAAGTCAGTGGGATTTGAATTGCTCATACCGAAGTAAACTTAAGAATGTACCCGTATAAAAACAAGGGAAGTAGCGCTCGCGACTGTATTACAATGCCCAGAAAGGGAAACGCCGATCTCCAGTGCGCACTGTACTGGCACACGCACGACGGCATCACTCAGGAATAAGGATTTATACAGGTGGTTAAGTTCTACGATTTGGTCTAAAAATGTATCACATATTGAATACTCCATGTTTCTCTGGAACGCAATTGCAGCACTTTAACGCAATATAGTTCATCTTACGTTTCTGGAAGCTTTAGAATTTAGAATTGTCTGTGCGCTTGCTTACTCGGATTACATAATATTGGATGTGTGCTTGGTTTCAGACACGCTCTTGATATTTCATACGAGTTTGATATACGAGCATTAAGACATCAGTTGACATTAGCATGCACTACGCGTAACTCATCATTATTGTTCATAGCTCGGTAAAATACTTATCTGGCGTTTTATAATTGCTTTGAGTAATGCATGCCCGGCATATAGTGAAATCTGACCTCGACCGTATTAAACTTTACTGAAACTGTGAATATGATTAATTCGTTTAAACATAACCCAGGCATACTCTACTTCTACTATCCTATTTAATCAAAGCCCTTGCTGTCCAAAACTTGGGGGGAAAATTATGAGATCTTTAAAAACTTAGTTGAGAGGAAAATGAATAACAGTAACCAACTGATTGGCTAAGTAGTTTGGTATTGAAGTTTATGAGTCAGATCTCGTTGATAGAATATAAAATGTAATCTTAAGTAGGTAGAGTAGTAGGCTGAAAAGTCAGGGAGAGATCTTACGCCTCTTTACAACATCGCTTAACTTGTGGTCTTCGTTAATCTTCCAAAGAACGATTTCCAAGGCAGTTCTGGCGTCTTCTGCAGAGTCATGGCCGTGCTCTCCAACTTGAATGATTTTGCCTAAGCATTCTGAGCTCAAAGTACGAAGTGCGCGTTTGTACGGGGGACCCATCTTGTGAGGCATCAGAACGGATGTGTCAACAACGCACTGGTGAATTAGCTTTAGAGCAATAAGGTCAGACTCTAAGCTATGCCCAACGAGAATCGTGTTTTTCTTGAATCTGGTCAGCATCACAGCCTGGACATCATTCAGCCTCGTTTTTACATTCGCCAATTGTTCTTCAGTGATGCCGCTGAAGCGGGTATTGTAGTCCAAAACCGGGTGCATGGGTTTTACTAATTCGTCGTACCTACACCAAAAAAGAATAAGTATTTCCTGTGCCGTTTTCGGATCGGACTCTGTAAAATGTAAAGAAAAATAAAATGGCAGACGCTTACAAAACTGTCAAGTCGCTTCCGACGAACGTAACGCGAGCAAGTTCGTTTCCATGAGTAGTGTAAATCATTTCACAGTCGACGCCCTAGGCAACAAGTGAGTAGTTGAAGTCAACCGTTAACTAAAATATCCGAAATTGAAATCTTCCATAATCCGTTTGACTTACAACGATATCCCAAGGAGAGGTCCCCATAGTCTCCTCAGAGCCGGGATCTTGAATCGCAGATACAAACCCTCGTAGTTCGTCTGAATTATTCGAAACAACGTGGCTCGCTCCAACGGTACAACCCAAGTTTGAATCTTCACCGTCACAACAGGAATAGCGGGCTTCAAATTGGCCTTTAGCTAAATACAGAATCCAGTAATGAGCTTAAATAAATTCTGAATTTTCCCTCATATCAGAGTAATAAATACTTACTTCTCGTTTTAAACTTGCGACCGTGATGGTAAACGCATGACTCTGAGACGACAGGAAAACCATCCTTATTAACTTTGAATCGCTTAGAACAGCGATCACAAATCCGATCATCTGGACCAATTACGGCAGTTGCAGTTGTCTTTGCACCGTAGCTGTACTCCTTTGGCTTAACAGCAACAACGCGCCCTGTAATTCAGAGTCCAAGTTTTGAGTTTAACTAATTTTTAGTTAAATTAAAACATCCGGATACTAAAATAGTTTACCTCGTTCTCCACTGGGATGTTTACGAGGGTATCCATTATTAAATAGTTCTTCTTCTGTAAGTATGCGCTTTAGGAATTCCTTGTACAAGTCAGTTCCCACTAGGCGAGAAGTTGACTTCCTCCGCTCAATGCTCCAAGAATGCCGAGCACCAGATGGTCCTGCAAGCATTTCTTCGTGTGACCTCACCTGACCTTGGTGTTCTGAAACTGTGTAATTCAATTAAGAAAAATAGCATGTAGCATTATACTGTACCTTTGGAGATCAAAGACTTCACCTCAAAATGTTCATCTTATAATAAGAAAACACATTTCGAACGAGTGGATGTTCCTACCTTTACTTTCCGACCCTGCTGAGTTCTTGTCTTTAGCCTCTTTTCTAAGCATGGAAACACAATTCAAAATCTTGCAGTGATAAACACCCTTGGAGGCACATTTTTGGAAAGCTGATTTTTCAGTGTCAATGGCTCTTTGGTACGCGTTCTCGACAGTGTCAGAAAATTCAAGACAGGTGTCAACTAGCAGGTCCAGCATCTTTTGCCTTAATACAGCAGGGATTTTGGAGTTGGATGAGACGGACTGGACACTTAGGACAGGTCTTGGGAGTGTCGAACTGGCAAACTAAAGAAGTAAAATTAAATAAAATAATACGACAACAATGAAATCGCGTAATTATATAGATAAGATAATTCAACTAGATTGAACTCTATAGGTACCTTATTCGGTGTGTGAGCGACCCGCTGCTCGCCTTTTTTAACGGTGTGACTTAGGGTAGTTGAACCGTGAAGCGGCTTGGACGTTAACAATCTCGACGATGCCGAAGTGTTTGTGTCGGATGTTGCTACTTTAGGTTTCATTAGGTTAGCTACATTTGGCACGTGACTAATACGTTTCTTGTGTCTGCTTTCGGGAGCTGAATAAGCATCAGAAGATGAAGATACAGTGGGTCCATTTGAAGTAGGTTTTGTGTCTGGATTAGTATGAGTCTGACACTGATTTTGAGAGCTTTCGAAACGCCGAGCTACAGTTTCTGCTAATGAAAGACGACTTGGTTTAGGTTTGATTGCTGAATTACTGGGTTGTGACCGATTTGCAGAAATATGGGCCACACGCTTTTTTCCAACGTCGATGGCTGCCTGTGCAGACATTTTATTTTCAAGCTTCTGGGTTTCCAAAATCGAGGCAGGATTCTTAGCTTCTGGTGTGACAGCTTTAGGCTCAGGAACAGCTGGTGGTGGTTCGTATCCTGTAAACATTCTGAGACATTCCAGGGCTAACTCGGAAGGATCTTCATCACAGTCCTGATCCTCTGGCACCAAAAATTCCTCCGCAACGTCAGAATCCACTGACAACTGGTCATCATCAAGGTAGCTGCCCCACTCGTTTAACGGGATTTCTGAATTATCTGAGCTAAAGGGACCGATCACCTCATCGGTACACGAGTCTTCACGGTGCTTTAAAGAACTTGAGATTTTGGTATTTGAACTGGAAGAACTTTTGCGGTGCTTTGAATTGGACGAAGAGTGTTTAGAGTCAGCTTTTGATTTGTGTGAACTCGAATTTTTGTGTGAATCTTTGCTGGAAGACCCACTGCTTTTATGAGGAGACGAGCTCTTTTTTGTCTGCCCAGATGAAGACCCGTGACCTTTATGGCTTGTACTTGTGTGCTTACTGGAACCAGAACTACTTTCCTTCTTATCGGAGGAACCGGAATATTCACTGCTTTTACTTGTACGATGACTGTTACTTGAAGAAGAACTGTGCTTCCTGTCCCCTGAGGTATGTTTTGCATGAGAGGATGAAGACGAACGAGATGATTTCGAGCCAGCATCGTCTCGAGAAGATTCTTTACGACTTGAGCTGTGACGTGAACTGCTGCCTGACGAGTGGTGAGATTTTTTATCTCTGCTAGACAACTTTTCAGAACCAGATCCGTCGCTTTTAGACGAAGACAGACTGTTCCGCTGCTTCTTTTCTTCGACGATAGATCCGTTGCCTTGATTTACAGTCTCATTTTTTTCAGTTTTGATTGCAGGAGAAACGGATTTTTGTGAGGAAACCCCATTTCCACAATTAGCTTCATTGCTATGATGTTGAACCTCCTTTTCACCCTCAGTCTTTACAGAATTGCTCAGGCGAACATTCGTCACTAAGAGATCGTTTCTCTGACCGCTTTCAGATACCCCTGGAGCTTGTGGAATAACGTTTCCGCTGACCGCTTGTTGGCCGGAATCCACCCTAGTACTTGTAAAGCTCGAAGAGACCTGCCGATCGGGAGAGAGTTGCAATATCGCAGTGGATGAAACTCGAGCAGCACCTGAAATTAGTCATGAGTTTACATAAATCAAATATGGCTCCTCTATTTGAGCCAATAGGGCATAGATATTTAGGAGAATCACGTCAGATGGTGACGGGGACAAAACATGCATTTAGCATAGGCACACTCTGCGGAATTCCACAACCCAGTTACCTTCATTTTGATTGCTCCAGTAACTTGGAACACTTGGAACACCCCGACTGGTACTGGCACCGGCTGAGGAAGAATAATTATTTTCAGTAACTACATTTGCATCTTCAGCTCCCCCGTCGTCATCAGAATCTGGCTCTAACGTCCCAGCTTTGTCCTCAAGGCCAAGCTTATTATTACCTCGAGCTGCTCGAGTATCTGTTTTGAATGAAAACGTAGTAGTTACTGAAAAACTTCAATGCCAAGTCGTTTTGTACCTGCAACAGCGTGACGNCTCGAGTATCTGTTGTGAATGAAAACCTAGTAGTTACTAAAAAAGTTGAAAGTAAAAAACTTCAATGCTAAGTCGTTTTGTACCTGCAACAGCGTGACGAAAGCAGCAATGCGGTCGGTCGCATAATCCTGAGTTGTAATACGGACAAGGGATGGACCGAAAGCACCCTAGCCAAGGGAGCATAATGGCGGGCACTTCACTCGTCTAATGTCAAATGTGCTGAAAACCCAGATCAGATATTAGAGAATAAAACAAACCAGTAAATAAATGTGAAGATAGTTACAAGCTATACAGTTTTCTTTGAGCAGTGAGCAACCTCTGAGAAGTATGGACTATTTCCAGTCAAATACATAAAACCAAAATTATGCATCAAATACAGAACACAAAATACGTAGGTATATGTACTGCCAACAGCTGACAACAAGGAAATACATAACGAAATCTCACCTTACACTTGAATACTATGGTGTAATTATGAAGGTTTGCAGGCCGCTGGAAAGAGGTACCCAGAATGACATGTCAGTTGGTTGCAGAACCGATAAAAGGTCAGGTCACAATTCTACTACTGTTCTTTGGGAAATGAGTGCCGGATGCAAGGGAAGATATCTCCGTACAAGATATGCGAATGCAAAAATGTGAGACTGACAAACCTATTGTCTTCTGCCTAAGCACGCAGGCACGCACTGTGTTATGAATGTACTGTACATACACAGTAGTGGTAAAAGGGTGGTGTGTGTGGTTCTGGTTTATGGTATGGTGGTGGTGGTGGAGCCTCTGATCTTGAGTCGTGGCTTCTCCGTTCTCCCTGAACCTGAACCTGCTGCCTGATTCATGCATGTATGCACTATCACATGTGTGCAGTACATACATGCATACAATGCATTGCATACGAAGAAAGCGATTGTGTACTTTTACAGTGTATTTGCATTGTATTTGCTTGTAATTTTTCCTGCAAAATTGAAATTGGAAATTGGAATTTTTTTAAATGGATTTTTACATTTAAAATGAAGTTGTAATTTGTTAAATCAACGAAAACATTGAAAATAAAAATTATTCATAGTTGAAAAACGTCTAGCCTAACATATAAATTATAAGGCAGCAAACTGTTTAATTTTTAGATGGAATTGTTGTTTTAGATGTTATTACATTATTGTTGATTTTAGAATCTTGTTCAAACGAAAGTATTTCTGGACAATAAATAGTAGTGGAAGCACAAACTAAGAAGGACGCCGCATGCATGAGAAAGCATATAATCTATCTAGATGAATAAATGAGAAGGCAGAAGAGAGGCGCGGGGATTCCGAAAGTAGAACCTCGTGTGCGTTGAGTGAGTGCCGCCGCCTCAGAACTGGTTTTTCATTGCTGGCTCAAGCCAGAAGAGGTAATAAGAAATTATTGGTGGCAGTGAACACGTAGAGAAGCTAAGTTTATTGGTCACTACACAGTTGACAGTCAGTGTCTGTTGTTTTGGAGGTAGGTCACGTCACAGGGTCACCGAGACCGGACAGGAGAGAGAGCCACGAACAGCTCAGCAAGGTTAGCAAGGTTAGTTACTTCATTACTACTGTCCTACCGTCATGTTTTTCACTATGCGGCTTTGCTGTTGTATTCCGTTCAGATTTGACATTATCTGAACTACTGTACGCTGTCACTGTACTACGGGACCACAAAGACAGCAGGTCACCGGTGACACATGACACGGGAATTTAAAATTTATAAGCTTGTTGTTGTTTAATGCGCTGCAAAATCAAACCATTAAGCATTAATTATTAATTTTTTTGAATTTTAATGCTCTGTTGTGGATTGGCACTTTATTGACTAATAAATCCTAAAATCGGTTCCAATCTTAAGTAGCGTTAGTAGCTGGTTTGTTTAATATTTTAGTTTTTAACAAGCAGTGCGTTTACTATCTACAGATGGGAAAAACCAAGGACAAGGAAGTCACGGCAGACGCTGACGTTGAAAAATTGTCATACGAGGAAAGAGTTAAAAACTCAACGATTATTTCCAAACCTATGGCATCAAAATCTCTTGCTAAAAAACTTACAAAATTAATCCGTCAAGGTAAGATCAGTCAAGGGATTAAGTTCGGAATGCAGGCATGACAGTTGAGTTGGGTTTATCTATTATATAAAGTCGATGACATAGTATTTTTTTGATTTTCAGCATCTAAGCAAAAGTTTCATGCTATTTGTGGACTGAAGTTGGTACAGACAAAGATCCGGAAAGGCGAGACTGGGTAAGATAGCATTGCCGAATCAACTCTTAAGTCGTACTCGGTGTTTGAATCCGGAGATTATATTTTTCCTTTTTATTATAGACTGGTTGTTTTTGCTGGAAACGTAACTCCGATCGAAGTTGTTTGTCATATGCCAGCAGTTTGTGAGAGTCGGAACATTCCCTATGTTTTCGTTCCAACTGGAAAGGACCTGGGAACTGCTCTGGGAGTCAAGCGAGCCACTCTCGTTGTTATGGTTCGTGAGCACCCAGAATACAAACAATTGTATGATGATTTGTACCAAGAAGTGAAGTTGCTTCCTCCACCTGAACCAGTTGACACGACCATCACTATTGGGTGAATGCTACAAGTCAGCTTACGTCTACATACTTCCATTTCGGACTACTTTTTTAAAATTACCTACTACATATTTTAGTAAATGACACTTCGAATAAGTAATATAGTTTTTTGCAGTAAATGTCGGGCCAAAAAATAAAGCCTCGCCTGTCGGTATAAGCTATATATTGACTGGAAGTCTTACAATAACTGAACTCTCGAAATCAATGTTCTTAATAAAGTAAAAGGGCTCCTATCCTTGTTTTTGAATTTAAGACAAACTGGCAAGCTAATTAAAGTTGTAGTTATTATGCATTTGTAAGGCATTTCAATTCAAGCCAGCGTTGAAAAGCTGCTAAACTTCGCTAAAGCGCAACGCGTGATTTGGTGGGAGGCGCTGGGACGGGTTTGTGAAAACTTCGCAAAAGTACACCCTCCTTGATAAAGTCGCGAAGCATGGCAGCTTTGCGAAAGCTAACGTAAATAGCCGTAATATGAATTGTTTCGCTGCGCTGTTTTTTTTTTTTTAAATATATATATACACCTTTATTCAGGCTTCCACTTAAGAAAATAGAGCTGCGCTGTTTGATTCTTGGTTATCTTTATTGTTGGTTCATGTTCATAGCAAAAAAAATAAATAACGCTAGCTGCACTTGGTCATTAGCATACAAGCCTCAGTTTTATTATAATATTTCCCCATGGTATATCAATATAATAAAGTGCAAAATACATGACAGCAGCATCATATACTAGCTTCAATAAAAATATAATTACAACAGTTTAGCGGACTTACGCAGGTTATGTTTCTACTTGAGCTCACCTCTACTGTGAAAGAGGCTCAATGAGCACACATTGAACGCATTTATACTGGTTCTATACGTTGTTATAAATTCTAGTTTACAATTAATTGTTCACGGCAATTGTTTCAAAAGTTAAAATTATGCCTTAAAATCCACTATTCTCACTGATTCCCACTTGTAGCAGGGCTGGCGTTAGCTAATTTAAAAAAAGTTTTAAGCTAGACTAAGGCGGTAGGAAAGGGTTTACAAAATTGTGCCAAGCAACATGACCAAGCTGGTAACGATGGTATTCATTGCGCGGAAGAGACTTGGCTACCTGTGAACAGGAGACTTATTAAAACTACCACTAGCTTGACTTTGTTCAGAACAGTCTTATAAACGTGTGTGGACATTTGAACAAAATAGACAACCTCAGTTTATACTTTCAAGAACACAAGGGAAAGGAAATGAAGAGAATCTGGAATTAAACTTCGGCTTTTCACCGACGACTGTCCGAGTATGAGTGATGCTGAAATCGAATGTCACGAGTAATTTGTTTACAGTATAAATTGAAAGACAAGATTCTTTGTAACTTCTGGTTTAGTATTATTGGATGAGTCGGGAATTTGTAGCTCAGCAAATTGAAAGCGAAGAAATCTTGAAGAGAAAGTCGGTTTTATTGTAATTGTAGAGTGAAGCAGTTTTGTTGAAAAGCGGAGTTTATTCAAGCCGCAGTATAGGACGAATCAATGAGCAAACTGGAACCCGTTCTGGAGTCATCTTTTCCTTTACAGCGAGACTTTCCCGAAAAACACAAACAACCCGAGTTACTTCGTTTTCGGCCTTTCTTCAGTGCAGACTCCACTTTGTAGCGCTCGATGATGGCTTTCCGATAGTAGTCCAAGTCTTTGACGTACCTGAGATATTTCGATATAAGTTACGACAACAATCTACAGGCATGTGAGCTTAAGTCCCATCTAGAATTTCTGTGAAGCAATTACCAAACAGGTGGCCACCTATTGTTACGTATGCGCTCTTGATTCTCATCACAAAGCTCTTTGAAGAGCTTTCCATGATTCCGGGATATGTCATCAAAATTGGTTGCAATTGAAAGCATACAGAACGCCGCCAAGTTCTCTGCGTTGTGGAGCTTTAAAATTATAGCACAATCGATTAACTCGGGCTCATTATCATAACAGTCATGGAATTTTCAAGGTTATAGAGAATTATTGACTAAATTTTGGAACAGCCGTACTTGTGCAGGTTCGAGAATCCGGATATAATCCTCGCCAACATCCGATATCACAGCTTTGTGAGCAAGTTCCATTATTACGACATTTTCCAGAATATTAATTAGACGAGGGAGGCAGAGTCGATTGGCCAATTCTAAGAGCAGCATCGCCGTTTCGATCGGCACACGGCTCTTAATGGAATCCGTGTAAATGTACTCCAAGAAATGCCAGAAGGCTCCGGTCTTCACCCCTGGTAACGTCACCTGCAGTCAACAATGATAAGTACTAAGCATATAAATATAGTTTGTATAGTGAAAAAATACTGGACATAAACGTACCGAACGGCTCCGGCTTTCACGGAAATCTCTTGTAAACATGGCTTTCATTACATCACTTCTCGCCATAAGGATCGCTCGATGTGCTGACACGTTTCCATCTATTAGGTAGAATTTACACGCGCAGGTCGTATTATAGAACGTTGATACTGGTAAATAGAGTAAGCTGATAATCTATAATCAGGCATTACCATCCAAATGAAACACAACATCCGTGTACAATTTCTCGGTGCAATTTTTCCACATGCCGTCCTGCACAACCTGTATTCATGACCGTTAAAGATGCTTGGTATTATTTGCCATTTAGAATTCAATTCTGTGATTGTATATACCTCAGCGTAGGAAGCGGTACAAGGAAGCGCTGGTGTACCATCAGCAGCTGCCGTTACTACCAATTTCAAGTACTTTGTCATCTCTGTAGTGCCAAATAGTTCGGCTAGCATATTCAGTCCCTAAAATTAGTGTAGAACGAAAACCAATGGTTATTCGTAGAGTTTGCTGCTATTCATTGTGTTAATTTACCAGTTTCAAAGCAATTGCATACCCACGTACAAAACTGCCTTGAAATCAAGTTTTTTTTAAAAAAATTACCTCAATTTGAGTCGAGATTTCTTTTGGTAATTCACCAGTGTACAAAAAGTCCAGGTGAGTTTTGAGAGCTGGGCTAGAAATTGTGCTTCTGCGGAGCTCAATTACGATTTGAGAATTTCCGAAACAGTCCGTGGCATCACGCGTTCGAACACATTCAATAACTGAGTTCAATAAATTATTTTTTTCAGCTTCCGTTGGATCTGTGTTCCCGCTATCTGACACAGAGGAAGTACTAGGCGTTGAAAATATGGCGTTGAAATAGCCAGCTTCTTTTGCGTTCTTATCTCTGCCGAGCAAACATTCGCATTCGTCAACTGTGCTTTCACTTGCCTGTAAGTTCGCAATATTAAATATTATATAGGTAATTAGATCCTACAAAGCCTCTTAATTTAGGCGAGGTTATATGGTCTGGTCTTGATGCAAGTGCCTAGGGTTATTGTAAACCAGGCGTGCACCAAATGCCTCTCACTCCCAGTCCCAGCTTTCTCCAAAGTAAAAGTGAAAGCACTGAGAACTCACCGTGCTGCTCAGACTGCCTCTTCGCTCACTGGAATCGTCGCTGCTGTTCTCGATCTCGAGGTACTTCATGAGATGCGGTACTCCACCAGCGATAACGAACCGATGTGCCGTTATTTCAGTGTGACCTGGAACAAAAAAAATCCCTTTGGTATTTGATATGACCATTATTTCCAACAGCAAGAAAAGTTCGAAATACCAATGACGAAGACAATGTCCGGAAACTCCTGTTCTTGCAGCAAATGCTTGATATCACTTCCGAAATGTCCAGCACACATAGGAATAGGATCCGGCTCCTTTTTTGGAGGACAGTAGGGAACCTGGAAAGTCGTACGTAAGAACTGGTATGCTAACTGACTCATGCTGGAACGGTCAATGATTGGCTATAGGCTATTTCAGACGTTACCTGGAGCGACGGCGGACGGACATACTTCAAGTTCGTCATCCAAAATCTTTGGCTTCTTCTCGCAATCAAAGCACAGCGAATAGCATTTTCGAAAACTTGATCAACTCCATAGTATGTGTAAACGGAAGTTTCGTAGTATGGTATGCCAAGCTCATTTGCGACCGCTCGTGCTTGCTCTGGCATTACAAGATCTTCTTCTCGAATTGGACGCTGTTATATTAATAGGAATTAGCTTATGCTATTTCGACATTTATCGAAATATTGTATAAATTTCAGTATTTACCACAAATGGACTCCTGTCTCGACAACACGCGGAATATATCGGATCGTGGATCAGAAACCTCAAGTCATTCTATTCAAACCAAACTTGTTAGCTAACCCGCTTGATAAAGTTTAAGATATCAGGTACTACTAGGAATGCGAGATTTGTTTACCTTACAACCGACTAGAATCACAGGCGTGTCTGGACAAAACCGCCGGATTTCAGAATACCACATTGACTTACAGTGAAGCAATGATGTGCGGCTTCCAATCGAGAAACACAAAAGAATTACGTCCGCTCGTCCATACGCGAATTTACGATCCTTGTCATGATCTCTGCGAATTGAGTCATGATTAATCTGATTAGTAACTTCGTGATTTATAAGCTTTTTTAGCTAATCTGGTCAATGTTTTCAGTTTAATTAAAGTAAATATTCACGAACCCAAAAGTATCCCAGATGCGAATTGAAACCTGAGGGGAAAAAGTGAAATTTGTTTTCAATAAAGTCTTAGCTGCATCATGGTGAAACAATTGCTTTAATATGAATGGTTTTGAAGAAAATATACTATTTATAGATTATTTTGAAGCTTTTCAGAAGGGCATCAATGTATTGGAAATAGAATCATAGTAAAAAGAAATACCAGCACATTTAATCAAAGAATAAACAAAACAAGAATGCGTCATTTGAACGACCATGAACCGAGTACAAAAATAGCTACTCTTTATTTATCAAAATAAACCGCAAATGTTTCGCCGATGTGCTAAAATTCTCAAATGCAAATGAGCATTATTGACTCAACGTACCTGCACGCTGTCCACATTGGAAATCGAACGCTCCAGAACTTCCTGTGAGGTAGAGGTAAGAGAGGAAACCACTATGTGATTTGTCATTGACGGAAATGAGTTTCGACAGGATATGAGATATGACACCTCTAATTATCATTATTTACCTTGTACATTCGGTATTGATCTATCGCCCAGACTGTTGGAACATGGGTGGCGAGTAGCTGTCTCAATGATGTTCGAACATTACAGGCTCTTGCACAAATTAGACGTGTTTTCCCAACTGCCGTGTCTCCCACCAGCACCTAAATAATTTGCAATGGAGAAGATTTACTTTAAAAAATTCACAAAATTAGACTTGGATGTGCTGACAAAAAGATTTAAGACTTACACATTTGACCAATTCCTGTTTCAATTCGTCGTGCTCCATTTCCGCCCCTTCCCTGTACAGATCCAAACAAAGACAAAGAGCTACGATTAGCAGAATAAAATTCAAAGTCGAAGACGCGTAAAGACTTTCTCTTCGGCTTGCAATTCGCAATACACTTGTGGGTATATTGCCATCAAAAACTAAATACATTCGTAGATCTCTAGCTTTCCGACTCATTATCCTAGAAAACAAACTGATATGTACGTGCTTAACTTAGCATGCAATGCCTGACTTTGACTACTAATGAACGAAAAATGCTAAGCACGCAAGACGTCGACTCATCCATGTATTTAAGCCTTATCCCCCCCAATTTTAACTTTAGTAAGCTTATTAACAACAAACAAAGAAATCAGAAAGCTTAGAAATTAGTATGCTCTCGCAGGCCTCTTTCTTTATCACAACTCAGAAGCCAGGAAACGAAAAGGTAATTCAGATAATGGACGCAAACTCACATAATTTACATAATTGCTTTTTTATAATTTTTGAAAAAATATTAGGGCTTTTAAGTTTAGGCATTCCGCGTTTGAAGCAACGCTGTGCGTTTACATCCTAGTTTTTGCATTTTACTTAGAATTCCCGACCCCGACAATAATTGAAATTAATGAGAGGGATGCGATGATGTAAAATTGTGCTCGATTTGCTAAATAGAGACGTAAAAGCAGAAGCTCAGGAGAGTGTTAATTTAGTTTTAACAAATTTGTTTGTATGCTGCTAAATGCATACATAGCCAAATTGCGTACTCAAAAACAAAGGAATTAGGGGTTCTTGAACTTGGTGTTATTATGACAATAATAGCCCGGTTTATAGCCCTGCTCAAATTAATAGGCAGTGATTGTAGCAGTAGTGGGCGTTATAACTGCGTACTTGTTCAAGTGCATATTTGCGAGGGTTACAAACTTACAACTCTATGCTCCTGAGCTGATTCTATAGCTGACGTAACTGACACGATGTTCAAAATAAATTAGCATATTTTCGTTATGATTATGTAGATTTGGATTCTGTATTTGAAAACAGAACAGTGCGTGAGGGGTCCAAGCTATCAACGCGCACAGAATGCGCTAAAATAATGTATCTATCGCCTCTATGCTAATAAGCGTTATCGAGCAATCATTTTCAAAAAATACATACTGTTAAATAAATACGCTGTTAACGAGTTGTTTTAAAAATTACACTTACACTTCATTCGATCGAGTGTATTCTTGGGATCGCCCTCAATGACCTTTAAATGTCATCTGATTTCAAGCGAAGGATCGAATGATGCGATGGAAGGCTTTCCAAATCATTTTGGAACGGAAATGGACCTTGACTGGGGAAAGCTTTGAAGCGCTCTTGCTACAACATTAGGAGCATCCTATAATACGCCGTATGCCTACAAATTATTTCCATGGAATAGCGTCATTTGACTACCGGTAGGTAACTAGTTTAAAAATAAACGAGTCAACTGTCTACGTGTACTTGAATTGGAAAATTAAATTCGAATAGCATGGTAATTCGTCTTATTGTTATATGCCCAAGTCGTTGTCGTTACACGGACGAAATTTTAATTCATATATTTATACGCCAGTTATTTTGGAACAATAAGAATCACAACGTAAAATTGAGTGAAGGAAATAAAATAAGAGCGTGTGTATCGCAATAACGAATTCCGAACATCTGCGCCAATCATCCATAGGACAGCTACATAGGTCAAGTTCAAAGGTTGCCCTCCTCATTGCACGATTAAAGGCGGTCCATTAGTAAACACCTGTACTCGCACTTCACATCTGGAACTAATAATAAAAATGCGCAGATCATTGTTTCTATGTATTTCAAGTGTTTTGCATAGAAGATTGGATCAGGAAAAAATTCCGAGAGTGCTGAACTCTGAAGAGAAAGTGTTTGTGTTTGCTAATGCAAATGCATTTCTGGAGTGTTACATATAATTGTACATTCTAGGCGCTGGTAGCATAGGGCATAGGTTAGCATTAGCATCTGCCCGGGTTTGCTTGCACTCTGTATTCTCGGTTAAAAAAGTATCGGGAAGGGACACCGAATGGAGACAGAACTTTAAAACATTAATTGTTGACGTAATAGCGAGAATGAGAAGTCAATTGGCATTGCGAATTCAGAGATTTTTTTGTGCAAAAACGGGATACACAAAGTGCAATTGCGACTTGCGACCTGGAATTGCGTACCTACCTTCTTGTAAAGCTTTTGTTATTCAACTTGGACTGATTGAACCACCTGCGTTCTATCTACTTGCTATCGACTCGTAAGTAATTACGGTCAGTCTACCTGCTGCTCTGGCACCCAACCTACCTACGCCGCCGCGGCAACGACCATAAATCATGCTCATGTTTTAATGTTGTAGTTTCGTGAGCGCTAAGCATAATACATAGGAAGAAGGACTACAAAAGGATTTAAGGAAAAGGAGGAGCTGGCAGTAGTATTGACTTCTTTTTTCTTGAAGCGCATCTTCTCCGTCGTCTTCGTCGTCGCGTCGTCGTGCGGAACTGAATTCGCCTTTTTCTTGCAATGCCTCACGTAGTAGACGGAGTAAATATTGTTGTTGTATTTATCTAGCTGGAACTACGCCAGGCAAAATTGCAAGGGCACATAAAGATGAGGATGAGGGTCAAGACAAGTCTTTCAAACACTAGTTCTCATTCTGGATGGATGCAGGAAGATTCACACTGCACTGCACACTGCACATCCGACGAACTCACTTCTTCTCTAGCGGAGACGCCTCGCCTCAGCCACTAAACGACAAGATGCGTTTTGGGCGTCAGGAAGATGATAAATGACGCTTGGATCTGCTGCTGGCTTCCTAATCGACACTGTAATAGTTTTTTGATGAAAGGTAGAGCGGTCGTTCAACTCTGACCTTGTACGCTGGATATTAAGAAATTCAAGGAAGTATTTAGAACAGTTTCTAAATAATTTGGGTCATTGAGCATCATTAAATCTAAAATCCAATTTATGAGCACGTTGACCCCAAGACGTCGTCACTAACACCATTACCAGCACTTAATCACTCAATCAATAGTGTAGCGATAGCTACTATGGCCACTAGCCTAGGCCCTGATCCAATCACTGATGCTAATAGCAGCTAAATTCAGCTGTGGTTACAAAATATGAGCAACGACCTTGCTCTTCGTTTTGCACACTGAATCTGCTTCACAAGGGAGTTGAATTGAAATAAGGCACGGCACGAAATATGGAGTCGAGTAATAAAATAAATATATAGGCACTTCGGATTTATTTATTTCTGATCAATTCGATACTTGTGCTTCGCGGAGTTCCAGTAAACCGCCCAGCCTATTCTCACGTACTTATCGGAGCTCGGTGGACACATACCGCGTTGCTCACCCACCTCCTTTATCACTGCTCACAAAGGACTCAGACAATAGAGAGACAGTTCAGAACAAACAGGTGCTAATCCTGTTTAGGCACTTTATACTTTTCAGTCTCCAGGTCTGAATTACATTACAACAATAGGGTTGCGTCAGACAGAAAGGATTCGGACTTCGCTTTGTTGTCGTTCAGCTGGCTCTGCAAATCTACGGAAAGTTCCAGGCATGCACAATGACTTAATTCAATGTGTGGATTGCAATTCTGGGACGTCAGCTCGAAGCACATGATTCAGACAGGAACTGCCTCAAGTGGCTTGGGTGACGCTGACAGGTGAGCTGTTGGTAGAAATGTCATATGTAAGGCTCCTTGTTTGTGATTGTGATTCGGATTCGGATTCCATCCCAAAGAGATGAACGCACGTGAGTGTGTGCTGATGGCCGATTGTTTTCTGTTCTGGAGTGCACTTGAACCCTAGCGTTCGGAAGAGTATTGGGATTCTAATTATAGTCAGACGCCTGCTTAGCTGCTGCTGCTGGAACGGAAGGCTGTCAGTCAGTCGAGGTTGTTGATGTCCATGCCATGGAGTACACTGAAGATGAGAATGCCATCGCAGAGCGCTTTCAGCACTGAAAAGTTAGTAGCACGAGGAGGGGAAGAGGAGGTGATTACGCGAAGCTAAAAATAGGATGTGAGTGCTGGATAAGCGGAAAGTGGTAATGTAACAGAGAAAAACACAAGTCCAGAATAACGCTCCTGCTACGCCACGACCACAATGTCTGAGCCTCAAAATATACCACTTAATTGTACGCAGAAGAGCTATGGGGAAAGGAGCTTACCCTTCCCAAATGTATCCGAGCTGAGTTAGTACTGCAGCAGCGTTGTTGTTATGTTGTAGAGGTGGTTGCGTCCTTCCTTGCGTTACGCTATTCCGTCCAAATAAACGCAAAACTCAGTGTCTCAATCTCAATGAATTTCAGTCCGTGTCCGCGTATAAAAAACAGAATTGGGAGAGTCAGCCACTGAATGAGCGTTCAGGGTTCAGGAAGATGCTTAGTAGCTCGGGTTCAAAGACTCAGTTGGAGTAGCTGTCCCACGCCAGCTGATTTACACACCTTCACATTATTGGCATTTTCGTATAAAGCCCAAGCCAGGAATGCTGCGCATATTCTGACGTCTGAATCTGGTCACCGCCACTCCTGCTCCTGGCGTCTTTGAAATAACCACTCACTGTTCTTTGAGTGCTCGATGGGATCAGATCAATACCATAAGGGGTCCCAGAATTAAAACAGGAGTATAATGACTCGACCTCTGAAAAAAGTCGACGTGACACTGCAGTACTCCGCGGGTATCCCAGGAGAGACGGACAGTGGACAATAGGTCGGGGTTTCGAAAGCGTCCTTTCGCAGATTGAATCAAAAGCCAACTACATAGAGAATCGGATAATGTAGAGTATATTTCGGCCGCCTGCCTGCCCTTGCTTCATGAAGGACATTACACAGGCATGTGCATGGAAATTGAGCAGAGAAGTTTCGATCCTGGTCCTGGACGACGCCGAAGAGCAAGCGCTGAAACTGTTTACGAACGACGCAGGAGAGGTGTGATGGCATATGCTGGAGTCCATGCCCTTCCTTGACTTTTCCAATTCCGTCTCAATAATCACATCAGTTGTCCTGGACTGCTGGCTGACTAGCTAGCATCGGATTTCTGAACACCTCACTTAACTGCCCTGTTTTATGCCAAATTCAAGCCATTGTTTGCAGAGTGGCCGAAGGAGAGGGTGCTTCAAGGTTCAATGCCTTGCTGCGGTTGTAAACAAGAGCGAGATAAACTCTAACTGCAACCATAAAAACTCTGGCCACTTCGGATCTCATGATTCGTAATGCACATCAAAAGCCGTGATATAAACGTCTGCTAAGTACTCAATTATCTGTATGTTTAAACATAGTGTCATGACTGTTCATTCATTGAAAATTGAAATCGTATTTGAGTTTGAGTCGTGCATCGTGCAGCTATTCATTATAACAGCTAACTGCTTCCTCCTATAAATGATTCACTGGCAATCAGGCAGAATGCTGAAAACGGAAAACATGCACAAGTTCCCAGCAATCCCCCACGCGGATTGAATCAAAAATCATTATGTATTAATTTTCGATCTCTAACGCTCATTATATGGAGTTTATGCTTATTCACTCAGATTTCAATGTAATATAATGGCTCTGTAGCTCACTTAATTGACTGATGCAGATGGATCTATTTTTAGCGGAGATTTACAGACGCTTATCAGTCCTCAACTGGCTTCAAACTCGCTAGAGTCCGAAGTTCGAGCGCGCAACAGTAGCACATATTTATATGTCTTCGTTTGCCACTCAACTCATTCAGGATGGGATGTCACACTCACATATCATCATAATTCATAATAACCACGATCGATCCGGATAAAAAATCTTTAGACATTGCTTCTCTAATAAAACTCCAACGCACACGAGTATTATTAGGAGACAGATATTATGCAACCTGTTGTTTATAGAATGGACATGGAATATCCCATAAATGGCTTAGTCACCGTCACCACAAGTCATAATAATAATACTTCAAATCAAACCCAGTAACCAGTATTATGGCAGCACATGCCTTACATGTAGACTTATTTAAAGTACTTTCGAGGAATCATATCCTTGCACCAGCGTATCTCTGATGAGAACTGTAGGTGTCGTACTTGCTGTGGTCACTGGAATGCTGCTGTCTATAGTATACCCATGAATAGGGTCATTTTCTGAAATTTCTCCAGAACTTTCTCAGAGCAGCGCCGAGTCAATTCTGGAGATTTAAATGCGCTTTGAATTAAATTTTTTGGTGTCAGGTGCCAGGTGCAGGTATATAATCTCTAATAGTTAGTTATACCTACATTATTTCATTTCTTTAATTCTACCGATGGGAAGCTGGCAGTTGACCATTTCAAATTCTCAAAAAATGAGCTCAGGATCAAAAAAGCTTGTTTTGAGGCCAGAAGGGTCGCCGTCGCGTTCTCAGTCCTCGGCCTCGGCGTTTTTACGCTGCTGTGTTCTGAGGTGCTTGCTTGGGATTTTGGTACGATGCAATGGGATGCTGGTACTTATGATATGAATAACTGAAATGAGGACCGGAGGTTTTTCCATCGTGTAATACATATCTATTGACTTCTGTTGTGCTCTGCCTTTGAAATTCAGAATACAAAATACAACCACAGAGCTCGGTACATATGTATAACAGTAATCCATGATTGATCAGTGCTTGTTTTCCTTGTCATCATTGCCAGTGTCCCTGTCCCTTCGTAGTAATGATAAATAATGGCAAGTGTTAAAAGTGGGAGCAATAGCGTTTTGGAAAGATAGCGTCTGTTCCTGGCTCATCTGATACTATTTTCAAATTCGCATGGCGGGACGAGAAACAGTACCAGTGAGGAAGAGCGTGTGTGCGTTCGCCAATTGTTTCTGTTCGTTTTGGTGAGCTCGTCATTCGTTGTCAATGTGTCCGACATTACGATTTATTTAGCAATCATGGAGACAGACACGAATCCAGAGACCGTGACCAAGATGACGGAGACAGCTCCCTCAAACCCGCAACCCGAGGTGTCATCGAGCAGTAATTGTAGTAGCGGGTCTGCGTCAACATCAACACCGGGTAAATCCTCAAAGAGTAATTTTCAAGTGCCTGCAACTGCAACTGTGCTGGGGGAGGAGGAGGAGGAAGAAGAATCTCTCGTCGCACTCCGTGAACGCGTTTACGAAAAGGAAGAACATTTCCGGAAGCTCAAGCTAGTTCAGCTTTACAAAAGACGGGTGAGCCTGAAAGTCAGACTAGTTTGTGTGTTGAATATTCGTGTTGCTCATTGTATTGTGTGAATTATGCTGAACGAAAATAGAAGAGGTTGTACATGCCCTATTCTTTGTGAAAATGCTTAGCATGTCGTTGACTGTTTTGAACTGATGCAAAAATGCAAAAGATTACCATTTCTGTTTTTTTTTGTAGTGGGAAAAAAGTGAGCTGTCTGAACTTGCTGAGAAATGGAAGGCCGTTGCTCAGGCTGCAATTCTTGAATTGTACGAGAAGAAAAAACTGGGTGAGTCGATAAGTTGAAAGACCATGAGTATAGTAACTACCGCGTATCACTGCGAGACGATCACCACGAGCTTGACTGGGTTTTTCTCAATCGTAGATTTTATTTTTTTTTCCTCTCAGAGCATCAAGACATAACTCTGGAAGCACTTCTTAATCACTTCAAGATTGATCACGACTTTATCGGATTCGATGCAGAAGAAGAGGCGTTTGTTTAGTAGATCTCATCAATAATTTCCTAAATGTATTTTATATTTTATATAAATCCATTCACCCACACATCAAATATACAATATTTTCTATAGTAATTCTACAATAAAATAAGGGCTCGATTCTCTCGTCACTTTGATACAGTATACTAATATTTATTTCCAATAAAAAATACCGCTAGAGTAGGACTAAACTCAAAGAGTGAGTATAATAATAATTAAATCAGCCAGCAGAAGGAATCAATATTTGTGTGGCTTCAGAGGTCTTTCCGGGTCACATATTTTAGGATCTTTCAGGAACTCCGGTTCCTTCAAATAACTTGCCATAAGACCTGGAAAAAATACAATTTGCCCAATGCGATCAGCGCGATTACCTCCCCGAAATTTTAATTACTAAAAATTAAACACACATAAACTTACCAGCAGATCTAGCTTTTCGAATTTCTGTGCAAACACGCTCATACATTTCTTTGCATAAACCCGAAACATGAGGTAGATAGACCATTCCCGTAAATGGAGAAATGAACTGGTACAGCAGTTTGACATTCTTGTAGTCTGGCGTAATTTTATGCTCACACAGGATACACTTCCGCTCAGGCTTTGTATATGGATTGCTAAGAGTTGTAGGCTAGAAAACCCGAAAATGAATTCAAAAGTTCATATTTAACCTTCTGAAAAGTCGTAGGTCAGTGGCCGCACTTCTGCTTTAGCTGCACCAATAATTCATATTACATATTCAATATTACGGAGCAAGTGCCGTGCAGCTATAGTTCAAGGTTAAAAGGAGTCCCAGGAAAGGGACGTAATCGCGTCGCTGAGGAACTTAATTAGGTTTAACGAGAAAACGTTCCCGACGTACCGAATTAAGTTCCTCACGTGACTTTGGGAAAGCTAATTAAGTATCGGGGGAACTTAATTTCTTAATTTGGTTACTGAATCCCGTGAGGAACCAAAATAAGTTCCCGAGATACCTGATTAGGTTACTCCGCCATATTGAATTGCGGTTTTTCTGCCTGGCACAAACAATGCCGCAATAGAAACTTTTTAAAATTAGTACATTCAATTCGTCTTGGAAATCCGCAGAATCTATCCGTGCATATTTTTCTGCTGGGTTTTACCTTTTACCGTTCGAGCTAAAGGTTTTTCTGGTATAGTTTTTCGGCGTGAAACTTCCTATTCCAAATCTGAGTCACTTTTAGGAAAAAATAAGATGGCGGACAAGCAAAAAACACAGAAATCGGAAAATTTTTGTAATTCAATATAATTTAGACTATAAAATCAAAACAGAACCTAATTAGGCAGCCGGGGAACATAATTAGGTCCCTCAAGTGATTTTAGGGAACCAAATTCAGTTTATCACGTGATATCAGGGAACCTAATTCGGTTTCCCTGGAATTAAATTTGGTTACTTGAATACTCAATGACTCAATCACGTGAAGAACCAAATTAAGTTCTTCAAAGTCATATGAGGAACGTAATTTGGTTCCTCGGGGACTTTTTCACGTCGCACCTACATAGTTAAGTTCCTCAGCGACACGATTACGTCCATTTCCTTGGAATGAAAAGCGAAAGCTAATTGTGTATTATTAGAGTTATTAGAAGAATGCACAGATCTAATGAAATTTTCTCAAAGCTAAGTGATCAGGATATGCACTACGAAATGCTTACATTTAGAGTATCTTATAGCTTACCAGGTCCTCATGTCTCAAATTGACGATTTTCTCAAGGACGCGTTCTTCCTGATCAAACTGCGGCTGGGGATGAGTAGTACTGGTGGTCTTGATTGTCCTGACTCCGTGCTCTATGACCCGCAGATGTCCACCCTTCTCCAGAGCCAACCTACACAAGCCCAACATCGTGGACGATAGCTTTCGGCAATTAACAGCAACAGCAATTAACTTTTTCGTGTACCAATTTTAGATGTGTGGCCTATATTCCGTGTAGCTTTTACACCTGTGTTCACCGGAGTTTAGTCAACTTCTAATTACGTGCGTGTAGGGCAGGATCTAGTATGTTGGGCCGGCCACAAATCTACATCCCTACTGTTTTTGGCATTTTTCTATTTCTATTTTTTTTGTACAGCAATGAATCAAGCAGTTCATTACAGTTACAGCTACCTGTTAATAAAATATATGCAACGTGCAACTATGCAATTTTGAACCAGTGATGTATCCAGACCAGAGAGTAATGAGCAAATAAATGAGAAAAGGTTAATGTTTTTAAGGTTTTACTCGAAAAACGGTTTGCAAGCTGCTGCTATGCCATGCTGTTGCAAGATACAACAATCAACGAGAAATTCTTTTCATTTCATAATCATAATCAATAATCAAGCACCGCTATAATCTTGTGCTTGTGTTAGTAATCTTGATCTAAAATAAAAAATAACGATGCTGCTTCTTCGTAATGATTATTACAATATTTTTCTGCGAATTAGCCTTATAAGTACAAGCAGCAGCTCACTGAAAGAATTTCAATTTTGAATAAAGAAGACGTCAAAATAACCCAGCATTTTGCACTAGAAATTGAAATAATACTTTCCTTTATTTGATATTACTATTTGTGGGTATCTTGGTAATGGAGTATTATTTTGCACGTGAAAAGGAACCACGTGAAAGATAAATAAGTAAAAAACATGCAAGAAAACTAAATTAGTTGCCTAAAATTACAATATCTTACAGAAGCAGACAGACATCTTCCCATACGTACTTATACAAACGTACAGGAAGTACAGTTATATACTCTAAACTCTAATACTACCTATTGGAGTACTGACGTACACATCACAGCTAAATACAACTTGGTTCAAGAAAAAGGAAGATATTCATATCTTTAAGACAAACAAACGTACAAAATTTATCTTAAAATATTTATCCGCACCTCATCCGAATACAATAGTTTGACACGAAACACGTATCCAGTTTTCATTTCAATTGTAGAACTAAATTCTCATTATACCTACTTAAAACTATTTACCTATTTCATATCTCATGCCAAACAGGTCTCCTATTTAGGAGCTGAAACAACAGCCGTTTAAGGTGCATTACATTTTAGAATTGCAAAACAAACTCATAATCAAGATCAGTCTGCAAGTAATATACTATGTAGTTTGAAAAAACTTAACCTCAACAAGAGATATCCACTAGTAAGTAATAAATAAATGAGAACAAGGTGAGATGAGTGAATTCCCTCAATTTTTATAAATAAATTCCCAAACCGGGTTCCTAAGAACATAAATAGTCCTTGTTCCTTGTGACTAGTAGCAAATAAGTAGGCAGACTTTGTGCCGAAGTTGAAATCAACACGACCTCAACAAATATTTCACTTAACACTGATTATTAGGTAACTCTCCTAGTAGGAAAGAAGTATCAAAAGCGTAGAAATTAAGTAGATTCATATCACACAGTTAGAAATACGCAGTCCGGGTGCACTTACAACTGGACCTGACCTAACTTTTTCGTTCGCAGAATGAGCAAATGTGCTTATAAAAATTGAAATCAGTTTCTAAAAGCGATTGAACCTTGCTCTATAACCCGAAACACAGACTATTTTTACGGCTGAGCTTAAAGCTCAGAAGAGCTCCTCAGCATTAAAGCTCTGTGTTTGTAAATGGCATTTGTCACGATCAAAATTACACCTGGTCCTCGGACGTTATAAAAATGCCATATTCATACAACTTAACACGTAACATGTGTTCACTATTGATTTGACTAAAGTAAGGGCTTGTGTAAACCAAACCTTGAGGAGATTCCAAGTTCCTAATTTTCAGTCAATGTCTGGATTACCAATATGCCAATATTCATTATTACCAGCTAGCTCTGTACTCTACCTGAAATAATTGTCACACGACAGTACATAAACACGACAAATAGGACGCTCGTATAACCTGTATATTCTGACAATAATAAAGCTTGTTTTTAGCGCGATATATAACTATCAGTAGCTAGTAAGGTGTTTGAATTTCGACTTTCGAACGCATTAACATTAATTTTGTGTTTTGTACGTAAGGCACTTGAAGGACGGCAACAGTGGTAGGACGTCTTTCATGTTGAGGTGAGGCATGAATTTAATTTAAGATTAGTTGGATTCGTTACCCAAGTTATGCTTCCGGGAGCGTCGGGTCTTGGTAACAGCAGTCGGTGCTTGCGGTTGATTCTGTTTGGGTACAAAAAAATACTACACGTAAAACAGAATTCATTATACAGTAATAGTTATTTAGTTTCAAACTCGGATTAAAGTTTTAGATTATTACAGCCCATCAATGTCAAGTGGCATCAGCTCATTCTATGTAGTTAAAAATACGACTCATTCTGAAGACACTCACTGCATTGCGCAAGGTAATAGGGAAGGCTAGGTACTATGTAGTATATGCACAACATGTGCTAATTCATCTCGGGCACAATTGTAAATGATATTATATGATGGGACTATTAGCATTAGAAAATAGGCAACCATCAACCATCAGCACACATTATTCATTATTTCCTAGTAAAGCGTATTGCTCTAATCTAACCCTTTCCATTTGGTGAGTATTTAAAACGAAAACGTAACACGTTTAATATGCGTCCAATCTAACACAAACTAGCAGGTTCAAGCTGTTTACCCTGGTATTTAGAAATTCAGTCCTCGTCAATTACTTGGGACTTCATTGTCTATCGTTATTTTTTTGCATCCTTCTTTTCAACATCTTCCAGCATGGATGAACTCTTCTTCACGAGTGAGGGTGCATGGGTGCGGGAGAGGGTTTTTGAGGACGAAAATGGGTGCAAAACACGTCGAAATGAATTAGAAGAGAAAATTGCGCTGGATTTAGGTTTAGTGTTCCCAATATCACTAGCTGATTTACGTAATTTTGACTTTTCTGCACTGGTAAGACCATACGCGGGTTTTGGTCTCAACTGAACCTCGCCTGCCATCATTTCCGGAGTGACACAAGATGCTAAAGCTAACGCTTCTTTCGTTAAAACCGAATATGGAACACTACCACTACTAGTTTTCGTTCTTTTTTCGGCTGTTGGCGACTCAAAGGTTTGAAGAACAGTTTTCGCGACAACTTTAACATGAACCTTTTTAGCTGGGTTTACGTCGGTATCTTTTGTATTATTCGAACATTCAAAGAATTCATCGTCCGAACCTTCGTTCTCAGAGCGCGTACTCTTAATTCTTGGTAAACTAGGTTGAAAATTAGAATTTGAGTCAGAAAGTTGGGTTTGGGAAAAGGTCTGAGGAACGTAGGGTACAGGGCAGACCTCACGAGTAGGGGCAGCGCCACGTGTCCTGATTCCGAGTTTTATTGAACTCCGGCCCGACTTAATATTCAGAATATTAATGATTGAAATCGACATTATAATAGATCGAGACAGTCAGATAAAAATTCGCTAACCTCTTTCTTCCGACGAGTGGTTGTGCGAGTTTAGCTAGTAAGGTGTTTGAATTTCGACTTTCGAACGCATTAACATTAATTTTGTGTTTTGTACGTAAGGCACTTGAAGGACGGCAACAGTGGTAGGACGTCTTTCATGTTGAGGTGAGGCACATTATAATAGATCGAGACAGTCAGATAAAAATTCGCTAACCTCTTTCTTCCGACGAGTGGTTGTGCGAGTTCGTTTTGCGACTGGAATGGGAGCAGGCTTGGGAACAGGAGCTTCCTCAGTGTCTTCTGACCCGCTATGACCGATATATTCCAAATCAAACTCGTCATCATCGGTCGTGTGGAAATCCATCCTATAAATAAAGATACTTACGGTATGAAATTCCCTCAAAGAAATTCACAGTGAAAAAGCCAATACTATGTGCTAAGCCTTACCGCTCATGATTGCCCTCCCGTTGCATTTGTTCCGCAATGTAGCGGTCCATGTCTAGGTCCTCTATAGAGGAAAAACGAGAATTAAAAATTAGGCCCAGGAACAAATCAGCAGTATTGTTATAAAGAGCTATTGCTTAAGCTGGACAAAAAACTGATTAGCTCACCGGTTGGACTGGTGTCGGCAGATCGGCTTCCATGAGTAATGGAAAGCATAGGTCCAGTGCTTCGCATGCTTCCCAAACTATTTGACCGCCGCAAATGGTCCAAGAGATGAAACTCTCCAGCCTGTGAGATATAACAAAATACACAATCTTGCAAAATTAGAAATAAAACTCCTCGAAAGCGTGTGAATAATGAATTCGCCTTCAAGTTTCAAATTTTTTATATTTAAGTATCATCCACAAACTCGCAAAGCCGTGTTCCAGAACGTGTCAGTCACGGATTGGGTGATTCTAGAAAAGAGATTTCCAACACAACGATAGAACATAGTGCAGGTATGACTTTTCAACTCAGCTAAATGCAAGTCAATTTCCTAAGGAGCAAAAAAAATTAACGAATATAATTAGCGATTCAATTGAATGATTACCAACACAGGACGAATTGGTGAAGCTTCTAAGCACAGCACTAAACCTACCGGCTCATAAATAACCAACCGCGGATGAATAAACCGACGATAGATGAAGTTGCAACCCCGAGTAGCAGGGGAAAGAATCCAGATCAAGAACAAAATTTTGAACTCGTAGTAGAAAGGGAACCTGAAATGTTTGTTTTTTGTTTCAGTTTTAAAATGTTCGATTGAAAATAAAAGTACTACATAATACTGAATCTGAAGAAGCGTCAAGTAAAAAATGAATACTTATCGACGACACGAAACAATATCTTTTTTTACCAAGGTCCAATCAACGTATCCGTGAATACTTCGCCAAAGCTGAAGAAAGCGAACACAACCCAGTACATCATCCAATGAACCTGGAAGTTAACAAAGACGATAGAAATAACGTGTTCATAATCTAAAATATTTGTCCAACCAACTCAACAGTGGTGGTTTGAGTTTTAGGTGAGCTACTTACATATTCACGAACATCTCGGTCCTTGATTGCCTTGTACGAACAGTACGCAGGATACAAGAGCCCGAATACCATGCTATGGATTTCAGAAAAGGAAACGCCTTAGAACACATTTTCCATCTTTAGAATTTATCATTATTTTTATGAAAATCCCATACCAAATCCCAAGCCAAGCTTTACAAATAACTATGAGCCTAACACCTCAGTTTCCGTTTTTCTTACTACTTACCAAAAATTTTTACCAAGAGTTTAATTGAGACAGGTGTGAAAGAGAGCAAATTCGGCATTGAAAGTTTGAGGCGACATTATATGACCCTACTGCTTAATTCAAACTGCCACTGGAGAATGCAATTGCATCCAGAGCCGTAAGCCGAATTTAAATAGATGGAAGATGGAACAGTACCTAGTGTTTTCGCCATCATTCAATCTACCCTTACGTTTCCGATTAAATAGAAATACTATTTAAGTCGTGACTTTGTCTTCTTGCTTAATTTGTATACCTTATGCGCCGGAAAGACGGGTGGAATAATACGCTCAGACATTTGCAGATCTGTATACTGTTACGCCTTGTACTTCCATGCTTAAGTCTTTGTTGCTGATGCTGATTATAGTATAATCTCAGAGTACAAAGTACAATGCAATCTGGTTACCGATTTGTGACCAAAAAAGGTAAGGTAAGGTAATATAATATCTATTATCGAAGCTCAAGCTCACCATCAATTATTATCATTACCTTACGTAGCATTCGTGCCATGTACTCGTAAAGCAAAGCCTAATAAGATGGCACATGGCATCTCTAATAACAATGAGCGTCAGTAACCACAAACAAGAGCTGGCCAACTCTCCAGCAGAGACGTCATTCTGGTCAGGTAGTCAGGTATCAGATCATATATTAATGAATGAAAATGAGAAGGAACGATTTAATTTTTTGTTCTAGCTATCACCGGCTAAAGCTACCTGTGCTGCAATCACCGGTTGCTGATGTTTGCGGTGAACCTCAGCGCTCTGCTCTCGTCCTTGGGACGCAGCATTGAAAATGCTTTCGCTTTACTTACTTTTATCATTCGATTTTGGAACAAGCTTAAGTCGGAAGTACGTCACTGTCGCTATATAAATATTTGAATTCGAATTCGAAATATTTAGTGCTAACTGATCAATAAATCCGGCTCAGTTTGTCAAGTTAAAAATTTTAAGCCCCTACATTTAGTTACTTTCTGATCAATGAATCGTTGGCCGATGATTAAAGAAAGAATTATTGTGTTCATTGATGTAAAAATGATTTTAATGTATCTCATCACAAATGCATCTTATGTTAAGTTTTGAAAATTGTCAAATTATGAAGCTGAAACTGTGCTTTAAAACCAGCAACCAGCATTATACGTTAAAAGTTAAATGCAAAAATTCGATTGTTTGGAAAGAAGAATGCGGACTGTGGAGCAGATTTAATTTAAAGTTCCCGAAATAATGTACTCAGGTAATAATACAGTATTTCAAGCATATCTAAGTGGTTCCTGTTCCGAACAATTTAAAATGCCCATCAACTGTTTCCGTTTCCGTTGGGGTAACTGTGATGTGATGCGTTTGTTAAAAGATACAGGTGACAGGAGGGCGAGTAACTACAGTTACAGGTCTAACACGTAAAAATGCAAATTCTGAGTACTGCATACTGCATGTATGACTATAACAGTTGACAGTGTGACCAGGAAAGAGAGGAATGAGATTTATACACGGTCAACGGTTATGCTCAGCTGATAAAACGATCTCTGAGGGTTGCATGTTGCAATGATAATGTCTGCTCCGTGATCCTGAGGAGATGTGCCAAAGTGCCCTGATTTGCTTACTAAATACTTCACTTCACGGGGAACAGAATTTTTAAAAACTCCATTTACAAAGTCTATCAGCAGCAACTTCAATAGCAAGACATAATAAAGTTTAATTAGTAAGCCTATGTACACGGGCCTATGCCCGTTGTACCTATTGCCTATTGCACTAATATTAAGTATACATTTAGTTTAAAGAAAATATTCTAAAATTAAGCATGCTTCTATGGATCATGATCATGATACCTTAACTAAAGATGAACTATGAAGTACAACTTTTGCAGTTTGTAATTCCAGCCTAACTCGAGAGCCGAGCCTGAGCCATGTACATCTGGGCTAGACAACAGCTGCATGTGTAGAGCATACCTAATTTAATTATGACCAAAAATTAGTATATCAGGAACAGCGAACATACTTGGCTGCTGTTCTTCATCCACGAGGAAAGCGAACAGGAGCAGAGGACTAAAATAGCTCTATCGAAACAAGAAAAAACATAGGCGAGGTGCCAGACTTTCAAGTACGAGTAACGACAAAGGATGTAGGTACATTCCCCAGCTGATAATTCATCCATGTGCCAGGCCAGGAAGGAAATAAGCATAACGTACAAAGGTACAATAGAAACGAAGTCGGATGTGAGATGCAGAAAATAAAGAACCTAGGAAGGCAAAGAAAAGAGTAGCATGGCAATGCCGTGTGATGTAATTCAAGATATAAGTCAAGTTGAACTTGAGCTAACAATGCCATGTAATGCTGGTATGTTTTATGTTCAAGGCTAGGCGAGTTGAGGTTGAGGCCTGACACTGGGAGTCCTTACAAGGAGCCAATACCCTTATATGGCAAATCCGAGAGTTGAGCAAGGGCAAGCTCAACCGTCAACATAAAGCAGCAAAAACGGAGGCCGGCAGCAGTAGCACAAAAATGACAAAGAACCAAACCGAGGATTGCGTGAAATTGAGACTTACGAGATTACTTTGGACAGCAGATACATAATCATGACGAAGGCAGGTTCCTCGACCGAGGTCAAGTTCCAGTGGTAGTTCCTTTGGACTGGCAACTGGGATCACCACAGCAAACCGAAGTGGACACTGATGATGAGGACAGACAACGGACGGATCTTGGGCACAAGCAACAGGAGCGACGACCGTCTCCCTTCACTCCCAAACTGAGACTGAAGATGAATGAAGCAAGAGCAAACCGAAGATGCAGAACAGCAGCAAGCAGCACGACGACAACGACGGCAACAGCTTCCCTCCTCACAACAAGTTTGGAGATGCGAATTACACGACTCTCGCTTCTTCCTCTGAACTAGTGTTATTAGCAAAAGTTTGAGGGCTGGAAATGCGACAAGTGAGGTTCGCTGGTTTTGCACCACAATAAATTTGCTTTGCAGCTGACTCCGCCCACACTCCTGCTTCCCGGCATCAATCCGGCCTTTTTCGATAAAACTTTACATCTCCTCCGCGGCCGTTAACCTCATCCTCATCCCTAGCAGGAGCGTAACGAATTTTTATTAGTGCTGCCGCAGGAAACATTAACCCGGTTCAATACGAATTTTTGCGCTGCTTAAATAATTGTCTTTCTCGGTGTGATTGGGATTAAAAAATACCGAACTTATACTGATGCAGTATGCGAGCAAGAATATGGATTTTCTCGTAACCTTAACAATAGTTATAGTACTAGTCATATCCATTTTGAGTTAGGGGTTAGGTTAGGGTTAGGAGTAACGTGTGGGATCTCCGAATCCCATTTTCCATACTGTTCGACTTTTGACCCAACCAACCTTAGCCTTGATTATTGATGAACCTTAGCTGACGTATAGGCTTTTTTTTTTATCAATGAACTGAAAATTGATTGATTGATAGACTTTGAATTGCCTAATGCCTTACGGTTTTCATCTAATAATTTATCTTGTTATTTCTTCCAGTTGTATAGGTTGGTATTTACCTAAATCATTAAAAGTTATTTGTCAGAAAGATTAATGAAAGCTACTGATGTTGAAAGAAGGCTGGAGTTGCATAATAGGGGGTGGCAGCAGATTGCACAATTATTAATTTTGCATCCTCATCCTCTCACTGCCACTGTGTACTCATTCAATCGTAAGTTTACAAATTACAAACTCTTATGTAAGTCGTGCTTGCATTTGAATGTGAATGATGAACGAATAACATTTTATGCATATTTTAATTTTCCATGAAACTAAGTCAAATGGTTTTTAAATGATGTGCTGCTTGATGCTTTTTACTTTTACAAAATTCATCACTAATTCAACACGACTCCGAAAAATTGCGCACGTTAATTTAATAATTATATATTTTTTAAATAAGAGTATTGAAAACATGAGCTCCGTAGATAAGTTGCCTGACTGAGGTATTTGTGAACAGTGAACAACAAACAGTAGTAGTGTGGTTCTCTCAATACATAGAGCCGCCGCCAGTAGTAGTGGCCAGCTCGGTTAAATTTAATGCATGTTTTTTTTTGTTTATTTTTTTCTAATTAAAAAAATTGTCCTAGCATTAGTGGAAGAGTAAATAATTCGTTGTAAAATGCATGGGTAAGAACACTGATGAGAAAGTAGCTTTGGGTTCTTTGAGGCCCAGGCAGCATGAGGAATAGTTACGGTTCTTCTCAGTCAAGAGAAAAACCAAGACGCGATGATACGCGATCCCGAACAACAACAGTAGGTGCCCATCATGCCCTTGCTAGGCAGAAGATGAAGGCAGTGGAGTTTATCATTTCATTATTATACTCTACGCGGCGCTGGCGACTCGGCGTCGGAAATCGAAATCCCGATCCGAAATGAAAATTTTACTGAACTATACACAATGAAGTTTACAGGCAGAAGATGAGCGGGTATCGTCCGGTCCGTCTGTGTAAGAAGGTTTTATGTTCTAGGGGTCTGACTCGACTCCGCCGATGATTTGCTGCTGCTGTTGTTGGTTTGTTGAAGGATTGGATGAGAGGAGAGATCGCATATCGCATCGGAGCCAAGCAAGACTAGAGCATAAGAAATGACAACGAAGAGCATAGGGCGAACGCCGCCGCCGCCAGAGCCAGAACGATGGCCAATAGAGCTTGGACTCTGCAACCACTGCACTACTGCACACCATTAGCATTGAGTGTCCTGTTCATTATCTCTTCAGTAGTAGTACCATGATCAGAGCAGCGGTGGTGGTGCTGCTGCTGGTGGCCACGGCGCGGCGGCAATAATGCAATGGCATGGGCCACTCTCACACGCACACTCTATTCTAGGTAGGTATACCTATTACCTATACTACCTGTATTTTTCTTGGGGGTATCTTCAATCTCCACATGTTCATGTCAACCTCTGGATTTAGTTCTCGGCTACGAACGAAGAACTACGCTCAATGCCAATTAATAAAATTCATAGCATAGGATTGTGCGTTAGAGGATTAAATTATTTCTTGGCTATTCCGCCTCCACGATCTACAGTATTCTCCTGTCTGCTAAATTCTACGAAACATATATTTTTAAAACGTTTAAATGTTTATTGAATCAGTTTGTTTTGTTATCATACATATGTGTGGTATGTAGTGTGGAAACCGGAAGCCTTCATAAAGGAATATATATAGGGATTTATAAAATAGATCAAGCATATTATTGATAGTGGGGGCTCAGTTCAGGCTGAAGTTGAGTGGAGTTAAATTTTTCGATGTAATTTCTATGATTATTGATGGGTTAGGTTTAGGTTTGGGTAGTAAACTGGGAGAGGTTGATGACTGATGGATGACGATGACTACGCACACTTCATTCCTTGTCAGTCCTTCTTTTGAATATTCTATGTTGGTCTTCATGTTTCCTCGTAAACTTATTTCTTACAATTGTAATTTTAAGCATTAGAGTTTGGGATGCTAGTTTTAATATTTTCCTGTTGGCTTTCTCTGTCAGCTTTTCGTTTTTGGAATTCGTTGACTCAGTTAAGTTCAACGTTCAACTCTTTACTTTTTTGCTCATTATGGCTACTTCCTAATTTGCTAGTTATCCTTAATTTTACTGTGGTGCTGGTATCTTTTAGCTTTCAATTTATCAACTCAATTTGCATGGAATTTTATGCTTCTCATTTGGGCTTTACTTTTGTTTCTGGTTTTGGGCCTACATTTCACATTTCGTAACGTAACCTGGAGCTGAGCAGCTTAATTAACTTAATTAGCTTGTCGATGTCAACTACCTTGCAAGCACAACGGACACTTCCGCCTATCTAATAATAGGAAGCGGTAACATAGACGTGACTCGGACTGGAGGCATTCTCCACCCCCGACCATCAATGTCGTAGAAGAGGTTCTGGGCTCCTGGGCAGGCTTGCTCCACCACCTCGTATCTACTGCTGCTGCTGCTGCTGCTCACTCGTCGTCGTCGCTCGCTCCGGCCGCTGTATAGGAAGGAGCAGCAGCAGGGACTCAAGATCCGGTGCTATGCCTATGAGGTAGTGGCAAGTAAGCAGGGCTATACCCTCATCAAGCGCCTACTATACTTCAACTGACCAGACAGACGGACAACGGAGCTAACCTGAGTTTATTTGTACTTTGTCAAGTCCCTAACTGGACTTGGACTCGTTGAGTCCACTATTGGAAGGAGCCGACCGGGCTACCGCCAAACTCCTTCACCTCTCTTCAAATCGACACTGCTCGTCTGACCTGGCCTACTCCGGACCCTCTCGAAGCACCCCGGGAACAACAAGGTCAGTTGAGTCTCAGTCATGTAATCTACACTCAATTAATCCTCATATTCTTGGCATTCATGGAACGGCTTTCTTATCCTGTCACCTGTACTATCAATAAGAGGCCCCCCATCGTGCTGCGGTGTTCGTGCTCGTTTTGGCCATGAGTAGTATGCATTTACATAAGTACATAAAACAGATGACATTCAACACATTGATATTCGCGCATGTCTGGTGTCGTTGTTCGGCAGCAGTTGATGGCAACAGATGACAAAAGTTAAAAGGAACGAAGGCCGTGCCCTGTTGCTTGTGTGTAAAGGATGTCATAATCATAACTAGCAGGTCAAATGCACATAGTTGATTTCTTAGCTCTATCGGTTTGCTTTTAAATAGTTCGATATTTTGAATGACGAATTTGCGACAGGTTTAATAAACGCTGTTTTAAGAAAAAAATGCACTGTCAAGTCAGCCATATTTGTATTCGTTGGAAATTAAGGACAGGTATGCCTTGGTGGTTTCTGCTTGATCTGGTGATTCATACCACATACTGTTTAGAAATACTTTCAAATCAGTCATTCATTGTCATTGACATGCCACATTAAATGAATTGAATAATAGCACATAATCGTTTACGCATTGGTAATTGTATATTTTATTGATTTAACTTTAGAAATGTGGCTTTGTTTTTTGTGTGACCTATTTTATTTGCTGTTCATTTCTGTGAATCATTTTCACTCCCAGTTTTTATTTCACCCTTTCTATTTTTGAGTCAGCTTAGACTTGGGGGCCACTTTCTAACTTTTACTACCAAACGAATATTAACATTTAATAATGCCATTCAAATCATTACTCACCAACCACTACAATGGCTATGAACTGCATAACTCTCTCAATACGACTGACACTTCCTAATTTCTAAGAATACAGTTGCATTGTGAAGTGAGGGCTTTAGTACTGTCCTTCGGATTACTTTCATTGAACACTGAACCTTTAATTCTACCATGATGCTTTGTTAGTCTCATTCGTTTAGTGTTTATTATATACTAAAGACTATTTTTCTTTCGCTCCATAAAACAGCCCGCAAGAACCTGTTCGGGTCTGGAGGGATCCAAACTTGGTGGCTTCCACTGAGATTCGTCATATTGACTCTTCCCAACACATAAGTCTAATGTCTCATCATCATCACAACTCCTCAGGGCTTGGGAGTGGCGGAGCTGGCCATCCTCCGAACTTACCTTATCACCTACATCATACACTGCAAATGCACCAGCAACAGCAGCATCAACAACAACAGCAACACCAGCACCAACAGCAGCAGCAGCAACAACTCCAACAACAACAACAGCAGCAGCTCCAGCAACAACAGCACCAGCAACTTCAACAACAGCAGCAAATCCAACAACAACATCAACAACACCAACAGCAACTTCATCAACAGTCCAGACCAAGAATGCCCATCACAACTGACCACATTGCTCGTGGTTCTCCTCACATGGATCTGTCACCTAACCATTCGCATCGACTCTCCCACAGTGAAAACCAATCCTCAAGACCGGCCAGAATTTATTCAATGAATAAGTCTCCCAGTGGAGTCCCTGCTACAAATAATGAGATGTTATGGAGGCACCCGAGTCCAAACAGGTATCATGCACCTCAGAATATTCATCCATCTTATCCGCCCGATGAATCAGCTAGGTAATCACCTCCTCCGATTTTTGAATTTTCAAAGAACCATGAAACTGAACTTTTTATTGAGTAATGGAAGCTCATGTTTTTTTTCTCGAAATTTTACAGAGATAGCCGGCAAGATGATGCTAGGAGAGCGCAAGAACAAGTCATGAAGCATTTTGAAGACTCATTTCGCTACGCACAGCAGAAGACAACGGTGGTAGGTTTAATTTAAGATTTTGAATAACTAAAAATGGTCTCGTAGTATAATTTGAGCTTATAAAACACGACAAGTCGGCTCATATTAACTTCAAGTACCTGCATTCCTTTTTCCTTTAGCCGCAGAATTATCTCCCATTACCAAAACCGGAGGATATGAAGTCCGGGCGATCTGTTATCATTGGGACACAGGCGCAACCGAGCCCATCCCCACCGAACAAAGGATATCACACGTCGCGTGAGTAGAATCTTACTCGTCTTTCACCGACTGGTGTTTTATTGAGCTTGGGCTTTCATAATTGAGATTGATTTTTTAACAACTTTTGTAGCCTATGCTCCAGCATGTCCTCCCTCACCTTACCATGAGATGCATACACTTGCGAAGAATTCTATACCTGGTCCAGCTCCTGTTGATTTCATGTATGGGGAAAGATCGTTCTATTCTCAAAGTACAGTAGCTTCTGGCCGCCCTCCTCGTGAACGTGAACCCGTAACTCCAAAGGGTCGCGACATTGATCGCCAAAGCGTTAGCAATAGTCCGAATCACGTGGCAAAAGGGAACTATCCCTACATGTCAGCTCCTTCAAACCGAGTGAAAGTTAGTAGCCCAGCTCCGCCTCAAATTTATGGGAAGCCGAGCATACCTGCTTCTTGCTCTCCATCATCTCGTATGTCAATTTATGACTTGCAGTCCGAGTCAGCACCTCTTTCACTCACTTCCAAGGTTTCCACAAGACCAACTCATACGCCCCCTCTCCCTTCGGTCACAAGTGTCTCAAACTTGCCGAAACATGAAGTAAGAAGTGCCGATCTTGCCTCGTTCTATATGTATAATGCTCAGAATGGCCCGCCGTACAATCATTCCGCGGTGCAACCCATTCCCAAATTGGAATATCAAACTCAGCCTTTGGATTTAGGAGGCAAACGAAAATTAGATATCAAGCCATTTGAATCTGAAATAAAGAAACTCAAAAACGAGGATAAGAAAACTGTGACCCTGTCCGTGTTTACTGCTCCTGATATGGAAGTCATGGATTTAAAAGCCAAAACATCCTTAGCACCAGCTCATATTCCGGACGAGAACATGAACGGTTTAGCTGTTTCTGTGTCATGCTCAACTGCTGGACCTGCATTTATCAGTACCGATCGAGATTTAACAGTTTCTCAACCTCCTCCGGTCATCGTAACGAAAGCTGAGCGTAATCCTTCACCTAGTATAGAGATGATCCGCCCGTCATCTCCAGCCAACGTCCCTTTGTCACCAGCTAACACTCTCCCGTCGTCACCAGCTAGCATTGTCTCATCATCCCCAGCCAAAACTACGGGAGCCAATTCAACACCGACGAAACTGGGAACATCCGTCCACAAACTAAAGAAAGCTTGGCTTCAGCGTCATTCCGGCCAAGATTGTGGTTCACCAGCCGAGGGCGGAGATGAAGCACCGGCTTCAACCCCTGTTGTTCCAAATGTGGAATCTGCTGTCTTGGACAAGCTGGACATGGCCAGCACCTATGATTCACCACAGTTATCCGGTAATGGGACTGTCAACTCCTCTGCCGCACAGGAGAATTTAATCTCTCAAAGATCTACAGTTCAAAATGCTCGGAAGAAGACTGATAATCGTGGTAGGAATTCCCAGTCGAATGGTCATGAGGAGTCCAAAAAAAGAGCTCCCTCAAGTTCTGAATCGGAAAGTGAAAGTAAGAAGAATCAACCAAAGCGTCCAAGACCGAAAGGGAAGAAAAAGGGTACATTGAAAGAACAGAAGTCTAAGACAAACTCGGAAACGATGTCTGAGAGTGAAAAGGACAGCGGCATGACTGATGAAAGTATGAAGGAAGGGTCGAGTAAGGAGCATGAGCTGCAATCATCCACCCCAGTTAAAAAGAGGGGACGAAAGCCTCGAGAACCGGGTTCCATTCCATTTAAGGGGGACCGTAAAAAGTCGAATCCATTTAAGAGACCACCGATTGCTTTGTTGAAGAAAACTGGTGATAGCTTTTTGCAAGACGGGCCTTGTAGTGACGTAGCCACAAAGCTTGGAAAGTGTCGAGAGTGCCGCTGGTCGTCGGGGATTCGTTCTAAGGATAAGAAGCACACGAATATATTTTGTCGATTCTATGCGTTTCGGAAACTGAGATACACCAAGAACGGTGTATTGGCCATTTCCGGGTTTTCTGATCCAATAAACGATCCCTCGCAGGTAATTAAATAAATATTTAAAATTAGACACTTGGTGAATTAGTGCTTTACCTCGGATCGGTCTTACATTTTCGCCTTTAACCTTAAGTCGATTTACAAAGTTGTATGCAAATATGTTTATAGGATGATGTGAACTTGTGGCTGCCCTCAATTACTACTGAGCCCAAGGGTCTGGAGCTAGATATGGCAAAATTTTTGATTGAACAACTTGGAGACCAATTCTGTGAACTAATACAACAAGAAAAAGACGCAATCGAAGTAAACGTCTCACAGACACCAGGATTGGTGGCCTGGAAGCGAGTTGTACAGGGCGTTCGAGAAATGTGTGATGTTTGTGACACGACGCTGTTCAACTTTCATTGGGCATGCGGGAAGTGCGGATTTGTGGTCTGTATTGCGTGTTATAAAGGGCGAAAACAAGGAATAATCAAGGTAAGCTTAAATTCTTACTTCTTGGCGATGCAAGATGAGCATCATGAGTCGTTGTTAATAATAGGATAACTTACATTTTTGTGTTTCCAGAGCATAAATGAAACAGGAAAGGAGCGCGATGACTTCCAGTGGTTATTCTGCTCCAACCGTCAGTCACATGAGATTGAAAAACTTATGTTAACTCAGGCCGTTGCTGGTGATGCCTTGACCACACTTGGAAAACTCATGCACAAGACTAGAGTGGCCTGGAAAATTCCACAGCATTGTGACTGTGAAGAGGCCAAGGCACACAAAGCACTAAATAAAGAAGCTGATATTGAGGCTAACCATGGGAGTACCTTCACAAATGTAATTTTGCAATGATCGGATTTGTTTCAATCCTTAAACGTTTCCTAAATTACAAATTCTCACCTTATGGAATGGAATGTTTTAATTTTCGTAGAAGTCCTTGATGGAAATACCAGCAGCTGATGAAAAGAAGCTTGAAATTAGTGCTACAGTCACCGGAGAGCATAATGATGAAAGAGCATTGGATCTCCTTAAAACAAGCACAAAGGTAATAGAAAACTCGTTCTCACCATCACGATTCACGACCCATTTCTAGTTGTGGTTTTTAAACGGTTATAGTTATCGGACAGTACAAAATGAGTAGTGAGCATTTAAAGGAATTTGAAATGCTCTTGCATAAGACATTGGAGTGTTAAGAATGAGCTCACGTTCACATTCATCTTTGTTTTGCTGCTACTCGAGTGAATAACGACTCGATCAAAAAGGACTCCAATCAACGCATAATCAATATCCTAGTATAATCCAAATTAACCCCGCGGGTCTTTGCAAGTGCGAACAGTCGCCGCATTATTTAACCTAACCTAGCACAAATAATGTATACCTACAAACAAACACATAGGACTAGTAATATGACCCCGTATTCAATATATGGCTACTCGATTATCAAATCCTTTATAAACTTTGTTTCAGAAAATGTTAAAGGAAGAATCGGATAATTCCGATGACGATATGTGGACTTCAACTTTGAAAGGAGTCGTAAACAATGAGATTTCTGTAGAAATTTCTTTAACTCCACCGTCCTTGCTCGAATCTACAAAGCAAAACACGTGGTCTACTCCAATTCCACCTTCTTGTTCCACATCGGAGGAACGGCTCAGTTCTGCACCAATTCCAGCTTTTGTGGAAGAAGAAAAAAATACTTCTACGCCAGATTTAACTTCCGTATCTGGATCAGAAGAAAATCAAAGTTCTGAGAAAATTCTGCCTTCCGAAGAAGAAGAAAATAAGAGTCCTTTACCAATTTATAATTCGAAGGAAAACAAAAATCAGAGTTCCGTTTTAGTTGTAGATGCAACTAAACAGGAAACTGTCAGCAGCCCTCTTGTTAATCCCGCGAGTAAGGTAGGTGAAAACGTGTTTCATGACTCTGACAGCCCGACACTAGAGAAGCCGAAATTGAAACATATTGAACTGAAGCATTTCGTGCGACGACACGAATGTTCTGCGCTTGAGCGCCGAAACAATGAAATGCCGTCGATGTTTTCACAGTCGGAAAGCACTAAGCTTTTTCCGGGTGTACCTCACAGTTGGTTGTGCTTTGGAAGATTGCTTCGTCTTCATGATCCACTGCACGATGGAAATCAGAAAATATTCCAGGAGGTTTGGAAGCGCGGACACCCGGTGCTTGTTTCTCATGTATCTGACAAGCTCAACAAGAATCTTTGGAGTCCGGAGTCGTTCTCAAAAGATTTTGGAGATTTGAAGAATGATTTGGTGAATTGTATGACCGGAAGACTGCTAAGTAACCAGCCCATGAAGCGATTTTGGGATGGATTTGAACATGTAAATAAACGACTGAAGGATGAGAAGGGCAGCCCAATGTTGTTAAAATTGAAGGATTGGCCTCCCGGTGACGACTTCGCCGAGAGCTTGCCGTCCAGGTTTAAGGATTTAATGGCATGCCTCCCTCTTAAAGAGTATACCAATCGGGATGGCCGCCTCAACTTGGCAGCTCGGCTTCCGGACAACTTCGTCAAGCCTGACCTGGGGCCAAAAATGTACATAGCTTACGGTTCTGGCTCTCATCTAGACAAAGGAACTACAAATCTTCATCTGGATATATCAGATGCGGTGAATCTGATGGTTTACGTTGGCGTTCCGAAAGATTGTGATAACTCTGATCACCATAAAGGTAACCAAAAACAATAAATCATACAAATTATCCTTACAAAAATGAGTGACCTAAGAGCCGATATTCAAATTCTACGCCTGTATTACTTGCAGCTGTGCATGAGGCTGTAAAAAATTCTGACTGTGATGGATTGACTTTTGACCGTATATGCACGGGAGGCGAATTACCGGGCGCACTGTGGCATATCTATAACGCCCGTGATGCCGACAAGATCAGAGAATCTCCTTAACAAGGTATGTTTGCCCAGCTTTCTGAACAAGCGTACTATCAAAGTTGAGTCGGTAATCAGTGCAAGTATTTCACCTAATACTGAATGCTGTTTCTCAAATTCTGATTTTAGGTAGCACTGGAGCGTGGTGTTGCGTTGGAGGCGCATCATGATCCCATTCATGATCAGAGCTGGTACTTAGATAGAGACCTAAGACAGCGTCTTCAAGCAGAATATGATGTTATGGGTTATCCTATTGTTCAGTTCATGGGAGATGCGGTATTTATTCCTGCGGGGGCGCCTCATCAGGTAAATAGAATTCTGAGCGACTTGATCTTGTCGTCGTCTTCGTTAGACAGGAGCGCGAGCGTGAGGCTCAGGCTTCACTCAATCGTTATTATATGTGCATACTCATAATTTGTTTTCGTATTCCAGGTGCGCAACTTACACAACTGCATCAAAATAGCTGAGGATTTTGTTTCACCTGAGAACGTGAGTCATTGTTTTCATTTAACTGAAGAATTCCGAAATTTGAGCGAAACACATAGCAATCACGAAGATAAGCTGCAGATCAAGAACATTATATACCATGCTGTGAAGGATGCGGTTTCAGTATTGAAGTTTAGTTTACTACAAGATATTGCTGCAAAAGAAGATGAACGCACAGAATCCAAAGAATTGGTGAAGGTGGAGTCCAAGGCGGAGGACGTACTTGCAGTGAAAGAGGAAACTGAAAACAAGGAATAGATTCTGTTGATTGTGCATAATTTAACGAATAGTATTTCATATTATGTATTGTCATTCTGTACATATTTACTCGTTAGGTTTTTTGTCGTTTTACTTGTTAAATTGTATTAGCATATTTTTAGTTGAAAGCCTATATCGGAGTAGATCTCAGGCAGGAAAATGCGACAGAGAAGTGATAGGTTAATCCTGATGTGATGTTTCTAAAATTATACATTGAACAGCTATTACTGGAACATGAATTCGACTATACCGTGGAGTAGATTTTAGCCTTTGAATGACACTTAATCAAGACTCCTCTTCTGTACATGTAAAGGGTAAACTTAGGCAGGGAGGCTCCCTGCTTCCAGGAAAAATATTTTTGCGTGGTACCTTCGTTGAGATTAAGACCGGAAGGCAAATGACGGACTTGCAGATGGTTAACAAATTTTACAGACTTACTTTTCTAAATCAAATATCTTTTTGTAAGTGTAACTCAAATCTCAATATCACATATGTACCAATTTGAATATAGTGCTTTTTACAAATCAACTATGACCATTCTATTGTAATCCTAATTAATCATTAATCTAAAAGCTATATTATATAAGACTCTTAGAGTAATTTGACAATCGCGATCCGCGATATAAATAGTTAAGTTGTACCAAAATCTATGTAGAACTTGGATAGCTTTCACAGACTACTGCGACATTTCTAAGAAAATAAACATTCTACATTAATATACAAATTAAGAGCTGAGGAATGAAGCTTTTGAATTGTCAAGACACAGAATGACTTAGTGCTTTGTACATATTGTAGATTGTAGACCTAGAAAATTTAGATAAAAACAAATTGAAATCATAAATCATAATATGTAGTAGAGGTACTCGGGGGGATTTAGTGTTTTACTTGGGTAAAACGTCTTTTTCGCTCAGGTAATTTGGGTCATTTTTTAAGAAATAATACCCAGGTACTTGTACCAGCCTGTTCAAGAATGTACTCTTCATGCAAAAATTCTATGAAGCTGGAGCTCGGGTGCTCAGTTTCATTTTCAGTATTTTTTCTCGTGGGAGTAGAAGTAGGAGTGGGAGCGAGCGAGCGGTAACCTATTATAGTAGCTTATACGGCAATTACGGCACAATACCGCCGACGAAGTGTATCTGAAAGATGAGCAGGAGCGAGGGAGAAGCAGAAGAGAAGAGACGACGAAACATGACAGCAGCCAGCCGAGAAAGTAGCCTAGTAGTAAGAAAGCAGAGGCGAAGGACACGGAGCTAACTCGTCGTTTACGAGCACCAACACAACATACAAAGAACACAGGAGAAGGGGCCCAGAAGTTCGATCTCACTCTCAAGCAAGAGCTCATCTTCAGTCAGTGCAACGTGTTGAGCTGAGGAGTGAGGAAGTCCTGCATCATCCTACATGGACGCCGGATCCGGATCTCGTCCTGGTCTTCTTCATCTCTTCCGTGTCTCTGACCTCTGAGCTACCTACTCTAGACGAATACGTAGGACCCCGACCTGAGTGTCAGACATCGCTGTAAGTCCTTTTCTTCCTTTTGCAGGCCCCTCATCATGCTGTCTCGACCTGCCCTTTAACTAAGGTGGCGCTAGGTTACATTTTGACAGGCAGACCACAACAACAGGGGAACGTGAGACAAAGAGAATAGATAGGTACAGTACACAGCAATGAAACCGGGTAGCGCGCCTCTCTCCTCCGTACAGAACTGGTCACATTTACAGCGAGTGTGGTTTCACATGCTCTCTGCAGTGTTTTATACGGCTGCTCAGATTCGAGAGCTTTTCTGTGGTTTCACGTTCCCTCGCCTCGCCTCAGTAGTAGTAGTAGTGGAATGGCATGGGTGGCAAAGCCCGCGCTCCGAATAACGGCAATCCTTGCTCGAGTCTGCCTGCTTGCACTTCAGCACGCGCACGCACACGAAAAAGGAAAGCCAGCTAGCTCTTCTGCAGGCAGACAGACAGAGGAGGAGGCAGGGCATGTGCATTTGTGCATGCGAGTCAATCCATCGGCCTCGATTCCTCATTTTCTCTTCCGTACAAGAACATCCTAGACACCAACAACACCACTAGGTACTATACAACCTACTGTAGTCAATAGTAGTGCTTATGCTTGTCCTGCTCTAGCCAAGCTCCGGCTCGGCTCCGACGCCTCGCCCGCTGCGGGATCCTCTAATTGGGATTTGATTCCGCCATCATGAAACCTACACGAGGTCCTTTCGAGGAGGGGGTAAGGGTCTGCTTCTGCTCTCACTGTAATAATAATACCTTCAATAACCTACGATTGCATAACTTTTAAATCCCAGGCCAACCGTGTGCAAAATCTGTAAAAGGTGAAGGGTTATAATAATATCAGTGGACAACAGCAACATACTGACAACTGAGGGCAGAAGCAGACGGCATAGAATATCTTTAGAACGCGCGAGAGGCGGCGAATTCGTTCCATATATATTGATTTTGTTCACAATTCACAATGCACGCACGACGGACACGTACAACACAGCTTATTCGTGAGCAAAGTGAAAGCAGATAGTAGGAAAATTAAACGTCAATAAGACAAGAGTTTTTCCTGTACGTTGCGTTATTCTGAGTAACTTCAATTCAAATTTGTAATATTAATTGCTACAGGGCACGATGGGACGGGAAAACTTCTCTGGAGAACCCAATGCTATGACGAACTCAGATCAAACCATCGAATCTCGGCTGAAGATTATTACAGAGGAAAATCAGAACAGTGTGTGTATATTCTGCAAGACTTCGATTGTGAGCGATTTGACATTTGGGCCATTATATTACCATGATGGCGTAGTGACACACTACTTTTGCATGGTAATTCTAATTCTAATAGTTGTGTTTTTACATGGTTTATGGTATGGTGGATTCTCCTACTTACAACGTAGGCACTTATTGATTGAGATTATGCTGATTGTTTGCAGCTGTTTTCTGCAGCTTTAAGTCAGAATGGAGCCGATGAAGACGGAATTTTGGGGTTTATGCCGGCAGACATCATGAAAGAAGTCCGAAGAAGCTTTAGATTGGTATTAACCGAAAACAAGTTTTTGGATTTGTACTTATTCTGATTTCTAATGAAGTGCATTATTTCCTTTTCATTAACTTTTAGAAATGTATTTACTGCAATGCGGGTGGCGCGAGTGTTGGTTGCTGCAATAAGAAGTGTCGGGAAGTCTTTCATTTTCCCTGTGGCTTAAAAAATGGAGCAAATTTCCAGTTCCATGGAATGTACGAGTAAGTGTTAAATTCAATAAACTTTCCGAGTTTTTCGTTTTAATCTTTTCCTGTGGACCACCATAAATTTTAAGTGCACTTGTTTTAAACATATTACTGTCATTTATGATTTGCCTAGGTCATACTGTGCTCGGCATTTCAAGAGACCACACGGTACTACCAAGTTGAAGTTGAAGGATTGGTCATGTCCCATTTGTATGAGTGGAGCCGTGAAAGGACAGGACCCTGTGATTGGAACGTGCTGCAAAGCCGCTGTATTTCATAAAGAGTGTTTGCAAGTAAGTTCTCGTTTTCGCGGATTTTTGTTTTTAGGAAAGGTGTACAACTATACGGATGTGTTTCCGTAAAGATTTTGCTCGCTCAACATATTTATTCTTTCTTATAGAGAATGGCGTTGAGTGCTGGGTACTTCTTCAAATGTCCCATGTGCAACTCAAGCAAAAAATTTGTTCAAGAGATGAGACATAGTGGAATTTATGTCCCAGAGCAGTAAGTTTGTAGTCATTTTTAATTCTTATCTAGCGTTTAGCACTGCTTTTCGAATAAAACGTAATTTCAATTTTTAATGTAACCATGTTCTCTTTGTAGAGACGCGTCTTGGGAGAAAGACAATGCATTCCAGGATCTTTACATGAGATACACCAAATGTGATGCTGTAAAGTGTAGCTGTGCAAAGGGGCGTGAGTTTGAAGCCCATAAGGGGTAAGTAATTATCTATATTCTTAATTTAAGGATTTTGTTTTTCGCATTTCAATAAGCTATAATCCATTGACTTTCATATAACTTAGAAACTGGATGCTAGCTCGGTGTAGACTGTGTGGAGCAGCGGCAATCCACAGGCAGTGTGGGAAATTAGAGACTGTTAGTAACTGGGCCTGCGAGCCTTGCTTATTAGTCGAAACTAAGGGTAGGTACATCGAACAGCAACACATTTTTGATTTCTGTACTCGTAAAGTTCAAAGTTAATGAATGCTCTTGTTATTATTAGCGGACGAAGAAAAGAAAAAGAAGCCTAAAAGTCGAAAGGCTCCTTCTAAATCATCTCGCCAACAGGAGACAGGTCCTAGTGCTGCCATTGTTCATGTATCAGCTGTATCCGCCAATCGCCGAGTCCGAAATGGCTCAGTTAAACGTCCTTCCCAAGCTCGTCGTGAAGCATCGACAAGCTTCACCTTGACCAAAGTTAAAATTGATTCATCGTGCTTTTCCTATTTTCCATATACGAAGGAAGCTCTAAAACGAAAGTATAGTCACGCCACTTCTCTGCCCGACTGGAGAAACATGGAATTGCAAGTTAATGTTTGCAACTGGATTCCACCTCTTACTAAGGACATATCATGCTTACGAAAGGTGCCTATTCCGTCCTCACAAACGAGTGCTGCCGGACCATCCAAGCAGACAGGGACTGGTAAAAAATCTGGAGCATACAAAAGAAAGCCACCACTTCATCGCGGAGATCTGAAGAGTATTTTAGATGCAGTGAAGCCTGTACCAGTACTCTCTGTTAAATCTGTCAAGAGAATCAACAAGGCGTCGACGAAACTGCCGATTTCTGGATCTGCCAAGAATGTCACTCCAGTCAAAAGTCCTCCAATTTCCCCAGTGATCAAGAAAGTTCCTCCAATCGTCTTAACGGCAATCTCTCCGGTGAATAGTCCTGCACCACCTCTGGACTGCTTCACAACCACAGGTCGATTTTTGCCTTCTAAGAGATTTGCATACGAGTCCGCACTGAAGGAGCCAAGTGTTGTTCCAGAAAAGAGATTCAAAATTCGCCCAGTTGTACAGGACGAATACAAGAAGAAGTACAATGTTAGTCCGCTCCAGATGAACAAGAAGAAGAAGCATAAGTGTAAGTCATCGTGGAGTCGAGGTGTTGTTAAAAAGAACAAGACCCTGAAAGGATTGAAACTAAAATCCGCAATTACAACGGAAGAACCTGTCGAGGTGGTTGAACCGCAACAGACAGATTTCCCTGAAGAGCAAGCTGAAGGTCTCAAGACGATCAGTGAGATATCGAACGAGTCGGGAGTCTCTGAAACCGTACTTCCAGTGGATACAGCAATTGACTCTTTTGCTGAGCTAAGCTCGGAACCAACTTCTGTATTTGATTCCGAGTTCAACAAGTCAAGTGAGGAACTGGAAGAGTTTCCTAAAAGACAAGAGCCAACGCCAGAGGAGGAGAAAAGCTTTCGCGCTCTTGGAAATCGACTTCGCACAGAATTAAGTCGTGGGACTCCAGATTCAGGAATGAGTATTCGACGTCGGAAACAAAACTTCTCAAATTCCACAGTTAGCACAAGAGTAGGCGAGGAGCCGGAGATCATCAAGGTTGTTTACGCCGGAAAACCGCCCAAGGTCGTGTCGAAGAAACTTGAATGGCGCCATGAACCTGGGCCGCTGAATTCAAAGAACAAGGATGTTGGAACAAAGGCAAAGTTGACGAGAAGTTCAGAAGCAAGGTCTCGCAGCTCAGCCGCATTAGCAAAGGCTGCGGACCCATCCCAAGACCAAACAGCCTGTGAAGCCGAGAAGAAGCTTATGGACGAAACAGAAAATATTTATGTTTCCACTAGTGTTTCTCACAAAACCCAGGAGGTGTCCACGAAGGAGGGTTTGGAAAAAGTTGGGGTTGGAAGGGTCTATTCTAAGACGCCTGGGGTTTTCTTCAAGGAGCAGGAATTTTCGATTGCAGCAGAAAAATCATCTATGACTGAAGACAATACTAAGTCTGCTATTTTCAATGCCGGTGATACGAAGACAAATCTGACATGTGCTGACTCTAACGTGTCTTCAGCTACTTCTGCAAATGAGACAACGAATTTGGATTCCGCGGAGCTCCAGCTTGGAGTAATTAGTCCAATGAAGTCAACCCAAGTTTCTTCAGGACGATTTGGGAGACAGATTAACTCTACTGTCAACATTTAATATTTTATGATAATTTTCGGTGTTCCGAGTTGCAATTTTTAAGTTTATTTTTATTGATACTGATGATGGAAGTAAGAGGCCAAGGGCAGGAGCGAAAACTTTCGCTCCTCTTATCTTTAGTTCGTAGTGATCTGTTTCTTCTAGTTTTCAATCTGGTTGGGAAAATTAGCTTTTTATTTTACCTACATTCAAATAGCGAAATACCTAGGTACCTTCGTTTTTGCACGGTCAGTAGAGTTGGGATTTGAAGGGTAATGTGAATCTAGATTTTCGCAAAGGGTAATCAAATCACGTTACAGTTCTCGCAATTTCCCTAGTATTCAATTTGAGATTAATTATTTTATTGTTGGACTTTTGTACGGTCTTCTGCTTCAAGTTGAAGCTAAAGCTTTTTTTCCCAGAAACATTGAAGTTAGTTGTCCATAGGCTTTTGAAACACTACAAGGTAGACGGGTACTAGGATTATAGTTTTTGGTTTTCCGTTCATCGTATATTATTAACTTGATGTTCAGTGGATGACGTCGTTTATGGTCAAGGTTTATTCCAGTATTTACATACTGCAGACGTACTCGGCGTGATATTTATTAGTTTTTGTGTAGGTGAGTATTACATTTTGTATATTCAAGTACAAATGTTCTGCTTGTTTCCTGTAACCTTTGAAATAAAATATGCCTGGGTTCTGGATCTGGATCAATCGTTTTAGCTCTGAAACACCACATTTTATTATCATCGTGGAAAATATATTGTGGAATGAATGTTCAGGTTATCTAAGGCACTGAATTATAAATATAGAAAAGTCAGTTTAAATCAATCCGAGCTCGCAATAACTTGACAACTTCGGAGCAGGTCATAAAGGCTAACTCAGCTTCAATCAGAGCCTCTTCCTGCTCACGATAGGACAACTGATTGTCTTGAAGAGTTTCGCACAATAGCATTGCGTCGCCTAGTGGCATTTCCCAGACTCGCAAAACACAATTTATATTGCTGAAGAAATGAGAAGGTTTAACCCTCCTATCGGAGAATACCGGAAATAGGCTCTCGAGCAGGTCAAACTGAACTTGGATGGTGGAGTTATCGGTGAACTTATTGGGCCAAATTAGCTCTTCCATCAACATCTGTCCAAGGTATAAAAAAAACAATAAACGTAACAACAATTGCACAAACAAGCAATAGCAACGAACAGAAATACCTTATCAAGTTTCACAGCAAGCGCTTCCATCCATTCTTCTGCTAAACTGCTATCCATTCCGTCGTAGAGTAAATCAACGGCAGCTCGGAGATTCCGAATAGCCAAAACAATCTGGGGACTCTGAGCGGTTCCTGGTTTCGGAAAGTCCTCGTGATTATGCCACTTTTTCTTTAGGTAACCTTGCTGACTCAACGTTATTTTGAACTCATGCACAATACTATCACACCACTGGGAGAGAATAGTACCGGCCAGAATGTTGTAGGTTGCCTGAACTTCTGCGAATAGTCGGTCAGAGGAAGGGCGTAATTTGGGTCTCATGTCCTGGTCATCACCCAAGTCCGGTAGGAGCGGCAAGCTTTTCAGGCTGAAGGTGAAAAGCGATGGGTCATCCCTGGAATAATGCCGACTTTTTCCAGGGCTTCTCTTAAGAGCTTCCGCTTCTTTCTTCTCAGCCGCTTCCAGAGTTCCATAGAAATATGCGAGTGATGTAAAGAACTAAACAGAAAAAAAAAATAAGCTGTGATGTGTGATTTGCATTCGTGTTGCGCTTGAGAGGAAGAAACCTTATTGGCTCACCGGTTCGTCTTCCCAGTTAGTTACGGATATTTGAATAAAACGCAAAGTGTCTGCAATGACGAAATCAATAGGCTTGCCATCGGAGCAGTAGTTGGTCGGAGATGCAACAGAAGTCTTCCAAATCTGCAGGGACCTGATTCTGTAGTCTTCCAGCACTTCGAGAAGAAGCTCGAGAAATTGCAGTTTCTGTCCGGGTTGTTTCAGATGAGAAAACCTGTCCACTACGAATTTGAGCATTAAGACGAACAAGTCGCCAATTTCTGCTGGTCCAGGCACAAAAGCACGCTTCCAAGCAGTGGGCGATGAAAACAATTCATCCAGCTTGTCCAAGCAGGCTTAAAATACATCAAATATGGCATTCTCAGATGCGAGTTAAACATACTACCACTACTAACGCTAGACCATAACTATGTCAGATTATGATACCTTTTCGCTCAATGGACAACCACCGATTGAGCACATGTGGCTGTGAGAAAATAAGATTCACAAACGAAGGTGGGCTTTCCGCTTCTGCTGTGATGCTATCCGTCCAGAGACCACTAGTTTCGCTCTCATAGCGTATTGATTCCTCCAAAAGCTTAGAAAACAGCGTATCACTTATCAGGTTACTCGTTAAGAGACTATTAGTCTTCAAAATCAGTATTTCAGAAAGTGACTGAATAAATTCAACTACGCTCGATCGCTCAGCTTCAACTGTAGTGATTGGTTCCAGGTGAGTTTTGACAAACGGCAATAAATCTCTAATCCAGTGCTTGACCTAAAACGAGTGGGAAAGGTTTACAGTGCACTCTTTCAATGGTATGGATGGCTTTGAAAATTAACCTACCCACCTACCTGTGAGAAATACCACTCGGGTTTATAGTCATCGGAGGTAGCCCTCGAGCTGCAGAAATGAAATCTGAATCGCTTTATTAATGGCTTTGTAAGAAGCTGGAAAGAAAAAGAAGCAAACCGTTACACTTAAAAATCTTGATTAATTCACCGCACAAACCAACCTGAATCACTAGCATTGGCTCTTTGAAATCAATCAGCAATGAAGGCGTTTCTTTGAGCTGTTTCACCCTCTCTTCGGACTTTGAGCAAGAGACCCTTGTCAAACAACGTATAATTGAGTGGAAATGTTCAACTAAATCCGCAGAAGGGAAAGTAAGATCACTTCCTGGCCATCCTAGCTTATCAAGGCATTTCTCAAAATCTCTGCAAATAAAAAACATTTAATTTTTAGTCGAAGCTCTAAGCAGTAGAACCTACGACGGCGTGTGTAAAGAACCTTGTGTAACACACTTGGAAAATCTGGCTGCTAATTGGTTTTCCCAGCTGGTGACTAGTTTTGAGCAGTAAGTAAGTAAATTGGAACATTCCGTGTACTCAAGATGTACCGCTTGCAAAGTCTGAAGCTCCTGGAGGTAATTGACGGCCTCCGTATTTAAATCTGGAAGGAAATCATATGCATCGTTAATATAATACCCTTATCGAAAGCCTGCAAAAATTAAATTACCGTCAAGCAAACACTTTTGTATATTCTCCGATACAAACTTGATGAAGTGGCAAACACTAACGTAGGCTTCAGTTTTCTCTAAATCTTCAATGTTTTCCAGACGGCGATAGGTTCCTGGGTGGTCAATCTGGCTGGGAAGGCTAGCCTTTGTAATTTTGTTCATAGCCACTCTACGTTTATTAGCTTCTAGTAAACCGGTTCGAAGATTTTGACCCAGCTCCACTGTTCTGTCCTTGATTTCCACCCGAGTCACTTTCTTAAGTTCCAGCGCCTGAAGGAAATTACAAAATGTTAATCACGACGTAAAAGGACGACAAACAACAAATTTGAATCCCGTGACCCGTGACCTAGGCGGAATATCCTGTCACAGCCTACCTTTTTCTCCAGCATTTCCTTCCGCTCGAGCTCTTGATTCAAAAGCTTCATGAGCATTTCAGAGGTCAAGGGAACTCCATCGAGTTGTCGCTCAAGGAACTCCAGGCTATGCTCCCCTATTGGGGTACCCATGACCCGATCACAAAAAATAATAACACAATACGGGGACGGATAGCGAAAATAATGCACCTGTCACCTGTTGTAATAGTTCATTCTGTGTTGGCATGAGTTTGAATTGGCGCGATAAAATAAGCTCTTCGGGCCATATGTAGCTGTTTTGCTTCAGAACCGCCTCCGCGTCGCGTCTCGCGTCCTTTCGCCTTTCGTCGTCAAAGTCAAAAGTTCATTCGTGCCAGGTGGCATCACAAATAACGAAAAGAAGGGTGATGACGTGATGAGATGAGGGACTGAATAGGAGATTTACTAAACCACCGTTACGATGAATTTTAATACAAAGCACGAAGTTGAGCCTAGAGTTATTCTTGTAAGGTTAGGTTAGATTATGGGTATACTATTATGGGACAAGGCCGAGCAGGAAACGTGTCACTTAAGTATCTACCCATTCTCCTCTTCTTGCATACAGAGTTCTGGCTTTAGTTGCTAAATTTAACTGGTAAAACCAGTAATTTAGCTGGTAAAACCCGAATATTTAGCTGGCGCGATAATTACAAGCCGTTACTTATTACAGTTCTGACTTTCGATTCGAGGGTTCTGCGACAATTGGGCGGATGGCAAATTTCCCTAGCAAAACCTAACCCTGAGGGGGCTTGACTGTACAGACGGCGAAATCTGTGCTGACGTTTCCTAACCTAACCTTACAAATAATAAAATCACAGTCATGTGAATCACTATTACACGATTAGGCTAGATATGGATCCGCCCAATTGTCGCCCGCCCAATTGTCGCCGTACGGATTCGAGTACCTCGAGAACTCGAAATTAAAGGAACAGGAATGGCGATGACGAGACATAATTAAAGAGTAATAACAATAAATACTTGGAAATTTGAGATTCTTGCTGAGCACGAATTCAATGATGTGGCATATGAAATTATTAGAATTAAATTATGACTTGGAGTATCGTTATCACATTTCCTGGCTGCTGCTATGAGAAGATCCGGAGTGAGTTGGCATTATTGACGACAAGGACAAGAGCACTTTGTTTCTCGAAGCTCGTCTCTCTCATTCATTCCGACTAAACACACACACACGTGTACGAGTAAAATCTGCCGCCAAATCTTGATCATAAACTTGATCATCACGCACTTGAAAGTAATTTCTCCGTTATGCTTCTTTTACGTTCATTCAATACATTATTAGTTGTCAGTAGTGTGAGTGTCGTCGTCACTACAAAGTGGTAGTGATTCAATATTTAGAAGTTATAATTTTGATTTCTAACGTGATGTAGTTATTCAATAGTAATAAGAAATAAGTGGGATAACCAGAACTATTTATAAGTGATTTGAACAACAGTACCGGCAACCTCTCTGTCATCTGTGATCTACATAGTATTAGGTACGTGATACGAGTAGTACCTTATTTTCCAGGCTATCAGCTCTCTGCGGTCTGCGCTGCACTTGCACGCCACAACACAACAGCTGACAGGCTGCTGGTAATTCCTGTCATTGGGCTCAGAATCGTATTAATTAGTATATCGCAGTTGTAACAAACGTTACAGGCTCTGAAGTTACGGGCTGTAGATTAAGTCAGGTTGGTTAGCGGTTGGCGGTGGTAAATCGCAGTTGAATGAATTGGGTCAAGCCAGGAAAAATAATGCGCGTAATGCTATGCGATATCTGCAGACTCAATGGCAAATTGGTCTTGGTTAAGTACAGTCACAGTCCCTTTTAAACGTTGCGTTTTTATCTAAGCGGACATAAAATTATCTTAATTTTAAATTCGTTACTGATATTTAGTGCTCGAAATTGAATGCTCATTGCTTAGAGTAGGTACGTAATACTGAAGAATTAGTAATTCAGAGTTACCTTATGTAGCTCTGCACTGCTATAAAAGTGTTCTATTTTGTAAGTTTGTCAGTCACTAGTCCTACTTCCCATAGTTCTTAATTGAGCAATGAAATTGAAAGATATATACCCCATTGATTAAGTAAATCGGTGATCTTTTTCATATTAATTCGTTTGTAATTTAGGTACTTACTGGTCAAGATGGGCTCCAGACCAGATACTTTTGGTGCCGTCAGTAAGAAACTCCTGCCACCGAATTACTTATCGGCTGGTATTCAAGCTCTTATTACTCGAGATAAACGATAGCCAACAATTATTCGAAGAGGTAAGCCTTATTCAATTAAACATGGTTTTATTTTATCTATTCGATGTTCAATCTCTCAATCAGCTGGTCTCACAAATTCATCCATGACTCATTGTTTTGATATGTTTGCAGAGGAAGTGGCCGCAGGATGGATGGGATGATCTCAGCATCGAAATGCTTCTCAATCAATTTGCAGCCATGGATAGTAACAACTTCTTGTCAAAATGTGGTGTCGGAGAACGGGAAGCCCGGATCTACTCCTGTAATTATTTTTAGTAACATAATATGCGTCAATCTTATGCGTTTAATGCAAGGGTAGCGTTGAGTTGATATTTCTGTGATCATAATACTCGCCAAGTAGGCTTATTTGAAATCCGGAGAACTGTATAATCCGCAACGATTGAATTTCAAGATGTTCCTAATTCCTAAATGGCGTTTAGGCTTTCTCAATCTTTATAATGCAGTTAATTCAAATGGGAAATCTCTTAGTACAGATGCTCCCTGTAACCTGATTTCCAGTTAACCTGGAAATCTCAGTCAACTGTGTTCCGAATAGACCTTGGACCTCATTTGACTGTTGGGTAGGAATAATGACGCAGCCTATTTTATGTAGAAGCTATATCTAGACGATCCGCTAATACACACACAAGTGTCGTTGCCAGTAAACATCAAAATTAAAAGCATTTTCTAACTGGTTCCCGTTCCCATATTAATCTGTAATTGGTTATTTTGGTATGGATATCGAAAATCTAGGGAGGTCCCATATAGGTCCGTACTATCCGATTTCTAATCTATAGACGGAATCACCGTATTATTTAATTTAACAAAAAAGATTTCATAGTTATACAAATAAAGGTACCGTACAATAGCATCGATTGAGCAGTTCTCGCCACACCTGGATGTATTTTAATTCGTAACCCAAAATTCCCAGTGTACTACTTACATGTTAGCGTCTTTTAGAATGTATAGAATGCACAAGGTGATCAGCGCTAGGGCTTAATATTTGTCAGATCGCTCCAAGACATACGCTTAATTTTGTCGTATTTAATTCTTACTTGAGAAAGCTCCAAGATGAACCAATTTAATTAAATTAAAATATTACGGGTTAATCGTTGAAATTCTACTTCATTATACAGCTATAGTGGAAAGACGTCATTTCCACATGGTTACACGGACTGGGTCGATCGGGGGATCTCGCCGAGCCTCAACCTAAAGCTGTGGGTTCTAGTCTCATGTCCAACCTTACGAATAGTCTCCTTTTGGATTTTTGCAAAACTATAGGTAATTACATCGAATATTCCTACTGCAGATCTAATATTTTATGAATAGCGATATCTGTTTCTCGCTCCGAGCAGTTATTTTTTTGTACTGATTTTTAAAAGGGGGATAACGATAACGCAGTCCATGCTTACTTGAAAATTATCATTATTAATTTAACTTAGCACAGTCCTCTGGAAACTTTCAAGTAACAACTATGATGCTACATTTCATTTTGGGTTAATAATTTTATAATTGTTTGTGGCGTTAGTTTATTTCTTGCAATTCTATGACAAAAAGTAAAAATCAGCTTGTGCATAATACTGAAGAGCCCAATTATGAAGAGTTTCAATTTTTCCGAGTGGTAGGAAAGCCCAAAAAAATCCAAGAATTTCATAGCGTCTTTGTGAGAAGATTAAGGGCAGGTTGTAGGGGTAGGGATTGGAGACATATGAACATTACTATATTTGGAGACCCGAGGACTAATCTAAGTTCTTCTTTTATTTGCAATATTAAGTCTCTCAGGAAGTGAAAGCGGCTTTCTTATGTCCCATGGCCACGGGCATGAGTTTGACTCTGATTCTGCTGGCAACTGAAGAGAGAGAAGCCCAAAGCCAAGTTTGTTGTCTGGCCTCGTATTGACCAAAAATCATGCTTCAAAAGTATTATTACGGCGGGTAAGTTCCTTCCGTCTCGAGTTTATTCTTCCACGTCACTTTCACTCAAGGACAGAAGTGCTTCGCGCATTCCGGGAGATCTGTGTGAGTCTGTCGAGCAATAAAAGCTTAGGCTTGAGTAGCCGTATCACAGCCAACACGTCCTGCGCGTCCTTGTTCCATTAAAATGACTGGACAGGATAATCCGTAGTGGTTGTTGAGACTTATCAATACTGAGCCCATTTCATTCAATATACTGAAGACGTCTTATAGCCGCTCGCCAGGGTATCTGAGCTTGAGTGCTGGCGGAACGGGATCGCTGTGACTCGGTCAATATATTTAGTAGGCGATTAGATCCATGGAATTAATTTTCGGAGGGAGGGAGATGAAACAATTTAGATGCTGTTGTCTTATCTCGGAGCGTCTTTGTTCTTGCGGAGTCTGGTTGAAAGGCCCGATTTCGTCTGATGCTATCTGAGAGAAAAAATGCTGTTGTGAGCTTCTGTGATTTGGCTCTTATTAAATTGCTCGTATTGTATTTTCCCATTTGAGGATGGTTTAGGAGGGAGGGAGAGAACATCAAAGGCCAGGCAGAGCCGAGAAGTGAATCTTAAATCTACAGTTGGAGAAAAGACGCAGGCAGAGCGGGTTTAAGTGAAGTAGTAAAATGGCTTACATAAAGCGGATTTGAATTATTTCTAAATGTCTGGACCGAAGCCAATTTGGAGGTTTTATTGCCTTTGTGAAACTTTTTGTTTGGTTTAGGAAGCATAAGTTTGTTTATTCGAATTGAAAATATTCTCTGATTGTGTATTTGATATTGCTTGGCTAGGACTCGAGCCACTGGTCGTGGTCGGGAAATTGGACGGGGACGAAGTTCGAACGAATGTGGAAGAAGTGGAGTCAGCAGTGAAGGTCTACGGAGCGGAGAATGTATTGTGTGTTCTGACGACGACGAGCTGCTTCGCACCCCGAGCCTGTGATTCATTGGAAGAAGTGTCAAAACTGTGTAAAGCAGAAAATATATTTCACGTAGTAAACAACGCGTACGGACTCCAGAGTGGCAAGTGTTTGTATCAGATCCAGCACGGCTCCAAGTAAGCCAGTCGGGCGAGATGAGAAGATTTGATTTGATTGGACTCGAGTCACTCTTTATCCCGAAACAATCTGTCTCATTTATAATGCATTGATTCACATGACGTAAGTCAAGTAGGGAAGAGGCAATCTAGTGAAATGCATTACTTTTCCCAGGGTTGGGCGACTCGATGTTTTCGTTCAGAGCACAGATAAAAACTTAATGGTTCCTGTCGGAGGGGCAATCATTGCTGGATTCAATGAGGAACTCGTACAAAAAATTCGACAAACTTATCCCGGTCCGTCCTGCCCCATTTCTCAGCTTTCACTGCCCGCACTTTCACTCACGCCGCCTTTCTCTCTGCTCGCAGGTCGGGCGTCCTCCAGCCAGAGCCTCGACGTCTTCATCACGCTCCTGTCCATGGGCTCCACTAACTACAGGACCCTGCTCAAGAAGCGCAAGGAGAACTACGCTCACCTCCGCCAGAGCCTCGAGGCGCTCGCGACCCGGGTGGGCGAGCGCGTAATTGCGACTCAGAATAATCAGATCTCGATAGGTAAGCCGGGCTCGGATCCAATCCAACTGGGATTTGCTCAGGCCTCTACTAACGGAAGCCTTTCTCTTTGAACTTCATTAGCCATGACGTTGGACAAAGTAGGTGTTGGTCTCGAGGAGGCAGACAGGCAGAAAGCTCTGACTGAAATTGGCTCGATGCTCTTCAAGAGAAACGTTGAAGGGTCTCGTGTTGTAACTTCTGGAGAGACCAAGACCATCGAGAACCATCAATTTCGAGGCTGGGGTTCACATTGCAGTAAATACCCGAAGCCGTACATAACAGCAGCTGCCACGATTGGAATGGAAAGGTCAGATGTGGATACGTTCGTGAAGAAATTAGAAGACTGTCTCAAGAAAGTGAAAGGGCGGAAATCGAGTAGGACAGCTGAAGACACCGATTAGTGCTCGCACTCATGCAAGCTCGCTCACCGACATCCGTCAAGCACCACTTCGTGCACCGCTCACTCACTACACGACGTCGACCTGTTGTCCGCACCAAAACCTCAAAATTCCGCTCAGGCATTCAAGCCACAAATTCTGTGACGTAACGCATTTCTGAACCCAGCATTTACCTCGTACTCTCCAATAAAACTCTACTTAATCATCCCCGCCTCTCGAGCAGGCAGAGTAAGAGGCTTATTTTTATGCATTGTTCTGTTAGTAGTAGTTAGTGTCCGCTATACGGTAAGGATTCCGTGACCAGTGATCGGCGAATGTTCTATAACGTTGGCCCCGTGTCGAGTTGCCTTGTGAGGACAGGAGCCTGGTCTGAAGAGAGAGCACAGGTCAGTGTGATTCATGGTTCCTGCTCCATCTAATTCAACTCAACTGCGTAACAGTATTTTTCTCCATTTTTATGGCCATGTCCTTGTCCCATCCTTCTCTCCAAACGACTTGGCCACTCACTCAGTTATTGTGCTGAGGCCTATCCAGAGTTTGTTTTATAACCGCTCAATACTAAAATAGATTGTGTTATGTATAAAGCTAATTTGTATCAGATCACGTTATGGTGGAGTGGATCTCTGCCAAGACGCGGGTCTATGTTGCAGAAAAAACAATAAGATTGTTCTCACTCCCTCCACATGCACAGAGTCTTATTTACTGTCTGCGGAGCTCAGCTCCCGACTTTTATTAATATTTCTTTTTCTCTTGGAGACGTCGATGGCTTGAGAGAGAATGTGTTTTCCACTCTGTCTCGCTCGGCCTCCCAGCACCCAGCTCAGCTCCCAGTGTCATTAAAACGGAGCCCTGTCGATGCGGCTGGCCTATAAACAAGTTTTCAGGATTGTGGAAGACGCGTATTGGAATGTTCATGTGAGTGTTAGAATGTGAAGGTTGCAAAAATACCCTGGTAAGTGAGACAAAGTGCTCGAGTACGAGCAGCAGAGCATTATGGGAGAGAGAGAGGAGCGGCCGTGTGAAAAATTTGGAAGCACATTAGCCCAGCTCTTTATGGCGTCTTCCCAGGGACTTCACACAGCCCCGCTCTTTCAGCTGATGCGCTTCTACGGATAATTTATCATTTACTCAGCCCTGGGCTCCGTTCTAATTTAATCACTCAACCATGCCTCAGCACCTTGACCTACTCGAGAAGTCTTCAACAACCACTTCCTATCCCATACACTCCGGAACCTTCCCAACTTCAAAACAGGTGAGCCAAGTCCGAAGCATGGCAGATGAGAGAGTCCTCGCAGCGTCGCCTTGTCCTGTAGACAAGTACCAACTTATTTGGCGAGTGGAGAAAGTCTTTCATTGCTGTTTGGAGGCCGTGTGAGAAAGTTGAGAGGGCTAGAGGAGTTGGGTAAAATGAATATGCTCGCTCGTGGGTCAGTGACGTGCGGAGAGAGGGTTCGTTTATTTTGCTTGAGCTGCTCGTGGACAGGAGAGTAAGTGCGAAGGATGAGAG
>VNWX01000004.1:0-67880 GCA_009869905.1 Ceratophysella communis
TCCAGGCTGGTGGCCGGTAGGTCTTGTGGCCAGTTGCCAACTGGAGCTGTGTAACCGTTCGAATGCTCACTACACTACTGCTCTCGTTAAATATCTGCATTGTGAGTCAGATGCCATTCCATATTCTATTTTAAGTTCAGAGTTCAATTAATGCTGGGTATTAGATAGGACAGATGGAAATAAGTGCTCAAGTTCTCGATAATAAGCAAATAGCTCGAGTCCTGGTCGTAGCTCGGACGTCAGAACGAAGAGGTATCTGCAAGAGGCACTAAATGCCAAATAGCCTCTCTGATAAGAGAGCCAGTGGCTCTGGCATATGGCGTGCAGCAGCTACTTCAATTTCAGAAAAATGCCATGGATTAATTTTCTAGATTGCTATTCGATTTTTATGCTGGTCGTTCCGCTCACGATAGAGCTGTAAAGCCTGTTCAGGCTGAGCAGAGAGGTAATTGAGAATTTCACATTAGAGCCACTTTTGATAGGACTACTGGTGTGGTGGTGGGCTGGATATGAGATATGCATGAGACTGTAATAAAATATGTAATTCCAATGACGCACGTCAAGTTCAAGAGCACTGTTATTGAAATTGAAAGCCGACGATCAGCTCCGCAAACTTCACAATTGATATGGCCTAACTGCAGCCGGAATGGCAGTACACAACTTCCTTTGTCTCGTTCGTTCCAGTTGCCATAATTCCATTTCAGGCTTCTCGGAATTACGATGTCCTTGTTAACAATGTCCTGAATTATAGACGAATGACATGACAAAAGCACATGAATGCATGGGTGGAGCGTATTCAATGTTCCCAGCCAGGCCAGAGCGGACGATGTCTGGACGGACGGTGAAGTAATTCTCTTTTTTTTTTTGCAGAGCGAAGGCCTAATTGTGTTTACTCAGGAACGCATTGTTAATCACAATAAGATAAGTAGTCTTATCCATTCCTGGAACTAGTGCTCGACTCACAGACTAAATTATGCTTCAGCAAACTTGAATTAGTCTAGCACTACAGGAAATGGACATTTGCTATTTACTTTAATCTCAATGAAGAATTCAAGCGCGAGGCCGGGTAATTTAGTGTATCGGAAATTAGGTCACAGGAACACGGAAATTTGTTAGATTGTGTAGAGGGTTATGAATTCTGATGGTTTGGGGTACAGCATATAGGTGCTTCCAATTTCCAATCCTTCAATTGACTTTAAGTATGCTGCAGCTTGAATCGGCATCAAATTTTGAATTTAAATTCGCTTTCAACGCTTTGCATTACAAATTACAATGTGCAAAATGCGGAATGCCGCTCAGTCACTCGTCGTGAATGCGTAAATGAGCTTTCCTGACGAGATGAGGTAGAAACGAGTGCCTCTCTAATGCTGAGATTGTCTCTATTATTAGGCATTTTGTGGGATCAAGGTAGTTCGTGGCTCACCTTGTCTCACCTATTCAGGAATATTTGCACGCCTCGTCAGGAGAGATTCGATCGTCTCTTCAATCCCAAAATGCAGATGCAGATTTGCACGTACTTAATGGCTTAAAATATCCAACTTCTCACTCTCGTGCTTCTCGCATGTATGTAAGTATTAGCTAACAATAAGATATGCTCGTAGGTCTATAATTTATACATGCTTGTTAATATGTCGCACCAGTCTCATCTCCCAGTTTTAATGAGGAATAACGAGTTACTTTGTTCTGTGGATTTAATATAAAAAAAAGGTAGGGACTAAGTTTTCAGTAGTTTTCACACTTCTCCGTCGTGAGTTTACCCGAAATGTCAGGAACGTCTTGGCTTCACATTTACGGCAGCATTTTCACGCTAATTTGGATTTGGACAAATCCGACGCTAGGAACATGTCCCATTCAAACGGAACATATTTCCTGTAACCCGGAAGACATTTCTTTTCTTCTCTATGCAAATCCGAAGTAAGCCATTTAAAACACGTTAAGTTGACTCAAGAATTAGGTTTGGGTAAATTTGCATTTACTTGACGCAGTAACTTGACGGACTACGACGAGCTGAAGTACGGGGACATGAGTTCTATAAGGAACTCACGCTACAATGCTGGCAAGCCCATCAAAATATTGACACACGGCTTTACGCAGAATAAGTCATCCAATTTTCCTCGTGTCGTGAAGGACGGTAACTCAAACATTTATCAACTTAAATACATTTTACTTAATTGACGATTCACCCTGATACGTCTAAAATTGATTTTCAGCCTACCTGGGAGCTGGCTATGCGGATCAAGTCAACGTTATCGTGGTTGACTGGGGGAAGCTGTCCGGCACCGGAGCCGTGGCCAGAGCCAACATTTCCTCACTTCTGGTTCAGGGCATCTTCGAAATTCCGTTGTACTTAACAGCTTCAGATAATGTTCCGGTCGTTGGGAAACGAATCGCAGAATTTCTACTTTTCCTCATGAGAAATGGACAGGTGTCTGGAGGAGAAAGCATTCACATGATCGGACAGAGCTTGGGGGCACATGCTGTGGGAATAGCGGCGCAGCATTTCCAAAAAGAAACTTCAAGTCCTATTGAACGGATCACTGGTAGCCGCCAATAATTATATAAAGCCAATATGCAGTATCATGCTCAATTATTCTTGTATGCGCTCACACAGGTACTGACCCCGCGGGTCCTCTGTTTCAAAACGCCATGAAGCATCTTCGCCTGGACCCTGGGGATGCGAAATTCGTGCAAATTATCCATTCGAACCAAGGTGGATTTGGTTATTCGGGCCGATTAGGCCATGTCGACTTCTTTGTCAATAGTATGCGCAGAGTTCAGATTCAGCCGGGATGTCCGGTTCTGCGTCCTTCGCGAAGTAATTAGAGTAGCATTTCATCCTGAACGAAAATTAAAGTTAAAACTCCCGTTATCACCTCCTTTGTTCCAACAGTTTTCTGCAGTCATAACTTGGCAGCCAACTATTTTGCGGCGTCTATTCTGGACCCAACTATCAAGGCGATGCCGAGTTGTCCTACTAGCTCTGTGATCTGCTCTCTTCGTAATCGAGACCGTGATCCAGTCGTGTTCGGAGAAAGATGCCCTAGCACGTGAGTGGACTTTGCAATTTATTTCGAATTAAATCCAAGTGTTTCATTAAACATAAAAGCCTCGCTTTACTGTTTTACAGTGCTCGTGGCATTTACACGGTCAAGATAAAATTGTAGCGCCCGTGACAGCGATTGTACTGATGCTATTTTATCTCATTGTCAGATCCATCTCGAACCTTTGATAGCAAAAACCGAATCCAGTATTATTGGGACTGACACAGCGAGCATTGAAGTCTCGGTTGTAAAATACCGTTTCCTTTTATTGCATAAAATAAATTAATCACTTATTTCGCTAGTCTGAGAATCCCGTATTGTAAATTAATATCAATAGTTCAGCAACTTCCAACTTCGTCCAGATGTTTAGAACAGTCGACCAGGGTGTGCAGCATAGGCAGCAATCGGAGCGGCATGAGCGACTTTAGCAACTGCTGGGGCGGGTCCAACAGCTCGTGGACCTTCTCTCGACACGACGGCGTTAAATCCGTTCACAGGGTCCGCTGTAACGCAATTTAGGGATTCCAATCACAAAGGTATACAATGACTAATCTAATGTTGTCCTAATTCGATCTTACCGTGGTATGTGACAACACGAAGGGAACCATCAGGCTCAACGAGGGAGTACTGTCCCTGGACCACGTCTCCAGATCGGGCTTCCTGGTGATTGTGCTGGTCACCTGTACATTAAAGCAGTAAACATCAGCTACTGCTACTTGCTATCATGACTATTCTGTAAAATATTTGCAAATCTGAAATGTGCATACCAGTGAGAGCATCTGAGACGCTGTAGGCGTAGTTGTACTGAGGATTGGGATCGTACTGCAAGGAAGCAATACATTTCAATTATATCATTCGGAAATTTGAAGTCTTAAAGTAGAAATTAGCAATCCGTACCTGAGAGTCTACTACAGCTGCTGCTGAAACAAAAGATTCACTCACAGTTAATTTTAATCCTGTTTCATGTAATTAATGCATCGTATGCTAAAAATTCTTGCAGGCAAGAGGTACTTACTCTTAGCCACGGCTGCGACCACAGGCTGAGGCTGAGCATAAACTGCTGGAGCACCATGCGCCTTGTACGCCAGCGGCGGCTGTTGGGGTGGACCAGAGTAGCTTCCTTGAGCTAGTGCAGCTGGTAGTGCTAGCAATACCAGCGCTAAGCCGAAGCAAATCTGTGCAGACATTTTGAAATATTAACGTGGAGCGAGCCTTAAAATTTGTGATGGTCCAAGTCCAAGCTTAGTGCCCGAGTTGATTGATTCACTTAGAAAATGAGCTTACCTGGTGAACAGCCATTGTCGTGCGTCTCCGTAGAATTCCGAATAAAATGCAATTGGTTCCAAAATATTTTAAATAAGAACGAGAGAACTTAAATGAGGTGCTAATACTGAGGTGAATTAAATAAGACTCTCTGAACTACTGAGCCTTTACTTTCCTTTTATGTGAATTCGGAAGATAGGCAGGGCTTCATTAAAAATGACTGCGAGACGCAAAGGTGTAAGCTGCAAGGGACTCCATTGGAATCTCGGAATCAATCGGTGAAATGCCTTTGTAATTATGACTCCTTGTCACTCTATTTATAAACAGATTGGTAAATAAGAGCTCTGCTAGACTGATTAGTTATTTAATAGTCCTCACAAACAAACACAAAAACTCGCATTGGGCAGTGCTGTCGATCTTGAAAGCCTCGAGGCATTCTGACTTCACTCTGGGAACAATTACTAATTCCAATCAAAAGCAAATGCACTGTTTGGACAGACAAGAGACGCCTCTTGCGTAATCCCTGTAACAATGGACAAGCGAACGCTCATAAGGAATATTAATCAATTCGACAGAAATAGCCAGTTACGCATTAGCACAGTTACTCTGTTTACGTTTCGTTTTTATTCAAGCTAGCTTTGGATGATTCCAAATCAATGCAATCCACATTTGAAACCTTGGGAAAATATTGTAAATCTTTTGAGAGACTTTCACTGTTCTTGTTCCAAGTAATTTAAGATTGATGATGTCCATTTAAATTCTGAACAGAAGACATAAGAAAAGCTCGAATAGCCGCCACTCCGAAAATCGTTGAAACTACCACTCCGCCGTAGTAAGTGTCAGAGCGTCCTTTCTTGAAAAGCGCATCCTTGGGAAAGCAGCCCGAGTTCTCCTGCATCTTAATCAGCACGGCCACTTCCGGTTCGACCATTTTCCGCACTTCTGGACGACTCAGGAATCCCAGGTTATCGAAAGCCAAGATCCGCATTGCCAAGTCCATGGAGAACTCAGTAGTGCCCAGTCGATTTTTTATACTTTCCACAAGCAGTGGGGCGAAGCGTTCCTTGGCCCTTGGACTCAGGGCCACGGCCCTGGACAGGAAGTAGAGAAACGTGTCGGGAGATGGATAGTAACGAATTTCACGTAGATGCAGTCCTTCTTGGAGCCATTTGTAGAGAAAGTTCTCGGTTGCAGTGGCTTCTTGATCGTAGCCAGCCATGTAGATGATGCGGAGGGCGTTAGAGATGCAGGAAGGGTCAAAGCGGTTGACTCTTTCTCCACGCGGCGGGAAGTAGAGCTGCAAAACGCCGTTTGGGTCCGTGTTGAGCAAGATGAGGCGACAGACATGGAGGATCCGCTCAGATTTGTGGATGAGTCCATCTCGATAGAGGACGTAGTGCGTGAGAGAAGTGTCCTCCACGTCGTCCGGAATGAGCTCGGTGTACTTGTTGAAGTTGACAGCAGTGAAGAGATGCTTGGGCGTCACGAAGGCGTAGAGGGCTTTGAGCGTCTCGGCACTCAGACACGAGGACAGCAGGTCAAGGGCCATCAGGGACGTGAACACTTCTTCAGGATGAACTTCTTCCACCAGATTCGTTCTGGATGTCCCAACGCAAGTATTCTGAAACCCAGTCTTTGGGTCACAGTTCCGATTGAGGAAGTCCAGTCCTAAATTCATTTGACGAGAGAGCTTCTGTGTATCCAGATCGTGCTTTGTAGCGGCTCTGTTCCCGTTTTGCTCAAAACTCGCCATGCTTCTTGCTTAGAATCCAGGAAGTATCTGAAAGTCAGAGTGAATGTTTAACAGACAGCAGTGCTTTGCACGAGCAAAAAGAGCAAAGCTTATTGGGGTCATGATTCTGATTTGGAGTTGGTACCTAGCATAATACGCATAACCCGAAAAGTATTGTCCTAGTCTAATTCTAAAGTGCCGTTATTGTAACAGGCAGCAAGTCAAAGCATTATGTTTATTGTTGACGTTGTAGCCCCCACCGATAGCATTCGTATTCTTTCTGCGTACTCTAGAGTCACTGATCTATAGGTCAAACGATTGCTCAGTAGAAGCTGACCTGCTTTCTTAAAAATTAACAGTAACTACATAGCCACGTAGTAGCTATCCCTTTCAATTCAGTAAATCTTAAAATGCATACCTGTTTTTACGAATTAAAGTTGAATCCGTCAGCCGCTGAAATTTTTCTCCAGCTCACAAAGACGTTGAAACTGAATTTCTTTTATCCGAGTGGAAAGGCCACAAGTCCGCATTTATATAGATGTTAGGCTAACTATAATATTTTTCCCTTTCGGGTTTGTTTTTGAGAAAGAGGGTAGTAATGATATCGCTTTATGATAATGTGCTTCCATGAATGATGGACTGTGACGTCGTTCGACGGTAATGAACTCAGCCGAAAACCATTAAGTATTTGGCTTCTTCCGTCTGAATCACAGCATTCATTCGGAATTAAAAATAAAGAATTGCTACAATTAGGCAAATAAATCACCACGTGTTTCCCAAGATTTCATGCTCAATTCTTTATTCTTACTTAACACAACTCATACTGCAAAATATTTACGCTCCGGAAAATACTTTATTTTTATGCTAATCGCTTAAAATCCATTGTTTTTATTATTGTAATAAAATATTCAATTACTAATATTGTTTGTAATTTGTAATCATAATCAGCGAAAATCCTCGAAATGGTATGGATAATCCCATTATTCCGTCTCATTAACGAATTCTTCGTGGTGGGATTGGGTGTTTTGAATGTAAAATTGAAATGAATTAGCATCTGCCTGCTTAGGCGATGCGATGGTACACGGGTGACGCATTGCGCATTAAAAATATTCCTTGTAAATGCCATCCTAATGTCAGAATCAAAATCGATTAGATAGCGGCTATACGCAGCAGAGCATTAGACGAAGCCAGCTAGCTAACGACACCGCGTATTTACCTGAACCTGCTGCTGGCAAACCCGGCGTATTGTTTAACTGTACTGCTAAGCCCTGATCCAATTAAATAATTCTTAAATTAAACATGAAGGTTCTGTTCTGACCCTGTCGTCCTGTGTATTTTAATTTTGACAGAAGGTTTAGGTATCTTTTAAAGCTTCCAACCTCAACAGTGAACTCCAGTGTTCTTTTGAGCGACTAGCTGACCTTGCTTTACACGATTTAAGCATTTTTATTCAGTTCTCACAAGCAAATATACAAAAGGTAGCTCTTATTCTGCCTAGCATTGATTCCGTCAATGTTACACTTAGGAGTAAGAAAAGCTCCTTGCTCTTGATTCACTGTCAAAATGAACAGTTTACACTTTTCTAAAAGCTTGACTTTAGTATTGTATTGTAAGCGTCGTAATAAATTAAACTGTAAATCAATCTGAATTCAAATCTGAGCTTAGAATTTAAAGCTTAACACTGTCGTAATTGGTAATTTAATCGGGGCAGGCCATATTGATTTCGCGTGTCGTGTAACATGATCCATGCTATATAATTACCACTGCATATACCTAGGTTCTTTGTGATTGTAATCATACTAATTTGAATCGAATTGCTCGAAGAGGCAATGGAGTACGTGTATGTTTAGAGAGGTACTTACTGATTTTATTGATACAATTATAAATTACAATGCATCATGCACACTTAGCGGAACTGCACTATTATTGAATTATACTTAACTTCAATATCTTGGCACGATTTTAGTTTATTGGAAGGTCGAACCGTGGGATAACTAACTTCCATTGCATTGCCTTACTCGAAATTAACATTGAGAAAGGTGTTGTTGGGAGGTGAGAATGGCAATCAGCTCAATTTCATGATCTTTGTGAATACGTTTTATTATACTTTTTATCTGGTACGTTTATCAATCATGCTTAAGCGCTGGTATTGATGGATATGTACGATTAAAAGAAGCAATCTATCTGGTAAATAAATGCTGAAACGCTGAATATTTATGCTGTTTTAAAAAATTGTGCTCTAGCAAATTTTCATTTTCCGATTTTTATTTTCAGCTATGCAAAAATTTAGTTTTAGATACTGTCGAGCGGAACAGCGAGCAGATGAAAATTTGTTGACTCAAATGACATATGGTCATTATATGTCTCGCCTGTTTAACGTAATGACGATTTATTGATCGTATTTGGCCATAAAAGTTGTATGCCTTAGACATGAATATAACACATATACTAGGGGTTTTATTATACTCTAGAAATGCTGTGTACAATTTTTAGAAAAGACGAAGCCCAATCTGCAGGCGTAGTGTTGAATGAGACTGGAAGAAGGATTTGAGGCGTGAATTGGAAGAAGCTCTTTTCTGTGGAACTGAATTTATGAGACAGTTGAAGTTGCTAAGCGTGGCAGGGACTGAGTTATGAAGACAAATGGAGGAGGAGCAGAGCGGAATGGGACATGAATTTTTATTTTCAGGTCAAGATCAGCAAGGCCCAGAAAAAAAAGAATGATTGATTGACTTTACAAATCTTCAATTACTCACTTATAGCTCTGTTCATGCAAGAAGAAGGCAGGGGAGACAGTAGAATGCAACAATGCCAAATATGAAGCTGAAACAACGGTGGTGGAAGACCCAGTATGGAGCCCAGTTTATAGCCACTCTCTCAGCTCAGCTTCTACAAAGACTATTACAGTATTTGCATATCTCGGCGCAGATTACTTAATAGAATAACCAAGATCGTCTCTAGATTAAGCTCAAGATCGTGAACCCATCCAACGTCATCTCAACAAATTATGAACATAAATTTAATATGGCTTTAATATTTATTACAGCGATTTTGCTATGTGTACAGCTTAGCGAGATTAACAGGCCGTTTATTATTCGATTAGATAATTCTTAAATTAAAAAGAGGTCATCTGCCAAAAATTCAATTTTACAATCTATAGTCCAATATGTTGAAAAATTGGTTGTGAATTCTTACAACGTGCGGAAAATTTACTGTAATAATGGTTACAGATTGACAACTTGTCGACAGGATGGCGAATTGTATGTGAATTGTAGCGTCGTGGTGTGAAGGCAAGGTCTGTAATTGCCTCAAGTTCGCTAATTCCACATCACTAATTACCATAGAATTGCAATTAGGCTTGTAAGAGAAGACAATCAAAGAGTAATTTACAAGTGTGTAATTACAGTCGAGAGTGTGCCTAGAGTGCCCTTTGGGAAGGCTCAACTGCCGACAGAATGCTCAAAGTCCTCTTGATGCCAACTCAAATGCGCTCATAACAGAAGCCTGTGTGTACTTACGATTCTGAGCAGTAATTTATTGTAATTGCTAATTTATTCTGATAATTGCTTCTGTTAACACAAGCTATTAGAATGTTTGAAATGCTCAAAACATTGTAAACATAACGTGTTACTCGAGCCCGCATCTTCCGTATAGCTAATATTGTATAGCATGCAAAACGACTATTCGATAGAACGGACGACGACGATGATGCCGCGGTTAAAGAACAGCGTGTCAGATCATCAGCGTGGATGTAACGCAAAATATTACTCTAATTCTTTGGAAATTATGCGCATAATAATTATTCTGATACAATTTATGGATTTAGACCTGCATGGTCATTGGTCGTGCTTCTTCATCAGGTTAGCACTTCGAGTGAAAACCGGTTATGCTCGAAATGGTAGATGCGGTCAATGCAGTGCAATACTGGTTTGTTTTTATTGAAATCAAGCAGACACGTCAGCGTTGACGTTAGAAGAATTGGAGTTACATCGCCACCTCCCTAAACTAAATATTGGACTGAGTTTTTTAAGCTTTTTAAGATTGCTGATTCTAATGTTTTTGCCGGAATTCGTTTCATTTCGGCACTCACAAATTCCGCGAAAAATGACGGGAAAACGAATTGATTTTAAATGAGAAAATGACACAATGGCGCACCAGTCCTGGCTGCTCTGCTAATTTTAAATGCAGAAGCAGAAAGGGACTTCAAGTAAAGACATGCCCATGCAATCGAGTTTATATTGTATGAATTTATGTGTTTAAGTACATTTAGCCAGTAGAAGGCTTTCCTTACTATGCAGCTGCTCCAATGTGCATTGTTAAGCTACCCACTCCACCACTGCTACCCTATTCAAGCACCATTTTGTATTCAGCGACGTTTTTTAAATTGAGAATAACAGGTAAGGCTACAGAGACGCAGTCAAGGCACGGGGTTGCTATTCCCTCATGAGCTTGTGTCCATGTGCTCATGAAATGCTGTACCTGATTAAATCATTGACGCCGCCCGATACTGGCTGTACTTTCACAAGGGGCTTGTTCACCTATAAATACAGTCCGCGGCGGAGTAGGGCTATCATTCCAACATCTTCTTGCTCATTGCTCATAAGTTCATAAGGGAACAGAAGCTCATACTTCAGCTAACATCATGCTCAAGGTGGGTATCACTCGGACACTAAAATTTAAAAAAAAAAAAAACGATCAAATTTTGATCAACTTTTTTTGATTTCGACCAGATCGCTTCCTTCTTCGCCGTTCTGGCTGTGGCCAGCGCTGGAGTCGCTCCGGCCCTTCCAGTCGCCACTTATGCTGCTCAACCAGCATTGGCTTATTCTGGAGCACCACTGGCACAGCCTTTGGCCTATGCTGCCCACGTCAAGACCGCAGCTCCAGTAGCCTATGCTGCTCAACCCGTCCTCCGCGCTGCTCCCGTCGCCGCCGTTGCCAAAAGTAAATTAACTATACTTTCTCCCTGGTGGTGGCCTGATTAAGCTGGTCAAATTGGAGCGATAATATGTTGAAAACTGAAACTCAATATTAACTTCATTTTTTGTTAACAGCCGTTGTCGCTGAAGCCGAGCCGTTCGACCCCAACCCACAGTACAACTACGGGTACTCCATCCAAGACGGACTCACCGGAGACTCCAAGGGACACCAGGAAACCCGAAACGGAGATGTCGTTCAGGGTCAATACTCCCTCGTCGAGCCCGATGGTGCCGTGCGTACCGTGACCTACACCTCCGACCCCGTCAACGGATTCAACGCCGTCGTTGACCGCACTGCCCCACAAGTGGCCGTTGCCAAAGTCGCCGCTGCCCCAGTCGCCTACGCCGCCGCTCCAGCCATCGCCAAGGTCCACGCTGCCCCAGTCGCCTACGCTGCTCCATTGGCAGCCAAGGTCCACGCCGCTGGCCCAGTCTACGCCGTCTAATCAGTGACCGTGACCACCCACCGTCCATTGTTAATTTATTCCGACTCGAATTCCGAACTATAAATACGTCTCTGTTATTAGTGAGTAATTGTAAACCAGAAGCCGTTTCTTCGCAGCACTGCTTAAGTACCTTGCCCTGTACCCTAATGTATTCGAACCTGTTCTCTCGTCAATTTGCCTGAATTCTCCAAACTTGAACTTGAACTAATTTTATACTTTGGCCTGACCAAAAATTACCATGATCAGAAAGGAAAATGTTTGTTAAAATAGAGGCACAATAACTACGATTACGACAATAAAAGAAATGCATTTCGTAAGCTCTGTTTGCTTTGAACACGTTTTCATTGTAACAAGTAACAAGTCGGATGAGAGGAACCCCCAAATCTGGTTGACCTCCGCAGATCCAAAACCACTTCTCACTTGCGACCTTCAACCCCATTTCGCATTTCTTACACAGGCCCAAGCTATTAAAAATCGAGTTACTCTTCTCACAGATTTAATGACCACGCTTAGCTGTAATAGGAATTCATTCCTTTTATAATCTTGACCGTATTAGGCGTTATATTTGTGGTATTTTTGCGTTGGTTTAATTAAATTGAAATTTTAAAATTCTCACAAGTCCGAGTCGACCTGAATCCAGACTTCGGACTTGTAATAACGGAAGTAGGAAGTGTAGTCCCGTAGACCCGTATTTACCTTGTTACAAATTGGATTTCATTGCTCATTGACATCGAGGCCTACTTGCACATTGTTCCGCCAATTTGTAATTAAATATTCTCTCTCAACCTTCATTAGCGGCCTGAAGGAGAGATGAAATCTATTTATGAACTTAATTATGGCAAAATTAGAATCGAAGAATCAAAGTAAACCTGGCAGGGACACTAGAAACGGAAACAATGGAGGAATTAATAGAAGCTCACTCTGCGGCCAAAGCACCTTGAAGTCAACGCCATTTCTCACTCTCAATTTCCTCCACGATCTTCTGTTGTATGCCAAACTATTATACTCTTACTAGGCTATTGTTTACCTATTTTTTGCATGCCTCTACCAATGACCTTTCCAATTTATCAACGAGGTTTTAGATGAAACAATAAGCTTCATTTTTTTCGAGTCTGCATTATCATTCTAATTAAAGTTTTCCCACGACATGAGTTCTCTGATCGAAGGTCAACCAAAATAAACATTTCGTTTTCTGAAACGGGGATATGATACTTTTTGTTTAAAGCCCTTCTGATATGAAATGCAAACAAGTCCATGCCATTCAACGCTGTTGACAGGTTAATCGAATTTTATTGATTTAATTTGACTTCATGACTTGTATTCTGTGCTACAGTTCGGGCTATTATGACATGCGAGGGCTGAATATAGATATGATGATAATTTTCATTATGACATGCGGCCAGTTCTCTGAGCATAATAGTAGACGCCATGGCATGGCCTGCAATCACGGTCTCACCCTTGCATTTGCCTTCTCCGACTTGTCAGTTTACATCAATAAATGAACTGACTGCAATCGAATGAGAGCAGCTACCAATCATTCAATGAATATTATAATCAAGACTGCGAACAAGGAGAGTTAAATGAGATATCGATATCGAATTTTGACAGGTTATTGGTGCAGTGGTGAGGACGTCGACGTTACAGATTCTCGATAGAAAGGGGTGGGTTGCTGACTCGATGCAGGTCGGCAGACTAACAAAATGCATTCTCAGAGTGACCGTCAAGAATATAGCAGCCAATCTGAAGTTCTATTATGCAGCTCTAATTATGCACAAGCAGCTTAATTGCAAACGGTCTTTGAAGGAGACAAGCCTAATAAAAGTGAATCGAAGCATGTCAATAAAATAGGTCAACATTTAAGTAGTTCAATAGCTCAAAAGAAAAGTTGCTCCAAAAATTCATAACTCCAGCCTAGGCAACCTGCAATTCGGTCAATAAAATTATACTGCCTTGCCTTGCACACATGTCAGCAAGTTCAGCATTTCGCTTCGAATTACTACTTTTAAGTTGATCAGCACATGCCAAGCAAGCTAAAGTATATTCATAGATTTAAGCGCATATAATTTTCTCAAACTTTGACGTTTGACATGATGTGTTGGATCCTGCAGAATCAGGGTGATTATAAATTATGATCGAACTTTGAGTTCGATCCAAAATTAGACCTAATTTACGCCGCTGAAATTTAGTAATACAAAGTGTTTTAATTTCATGATGCATTTAATAATGCAACGTTGTAACTAAATAAATAAGTATTGATAAGAGAAGGGTTGTGATTTGTGACGGCGTGAGTGAAGCCGAAGGAATACGCTGCATTTTAGTTTTGGCAAGGAAGGCCCACCACGCCCAGAACAAACGGCATGAGTCCATTCATGATGCTCCCAGCCCAAATTATTGAAAAGTGAGTTTGTGAGGATTACATCAGAGAGATCAATAGGTTTTATGAGTGCGTGGTCGGGCGGGCTATTAGGCTGACAGTCGATTAGCATATTGATGGCATATGGGAATTATGAGTAAGTAAGTAGTGATCCTGTAGTCCTGACAAGGAACGTCAGGCTCAGATTAGGATTTCAATGTAAAGGCGAGGCTTGGCCTCTCTCATCAAAAGATTCCCAAGAGAACAAGAAGAATGGTAGACCATATCCCGTTATCTTCCAATAATTAGCCATATATACCAAAGACTATAGTCAGCCGAATTAAGAGTCCAATGCCATTCTGTGTGTATACCTCTCGATCGCCCAATAGCTGGACACTAGTGCTCGCCAACTAAATAGCTCCTAACGTCTGTAGCGCCACGTTAGTTAGTTCACTCTGCTCCAAAGGTACTTTCACGATAAGTGCAGGCATGGGGGGACTCAAAAGTTTTACCTATAAATACTCAATGGTACTTGAGAGTAAGTATCACATTCCTTTTCGCTAATCTCAGTACAACAAGTTCAGCTCTCCGCCAAACAATCATCATGATTAAGGTAGCCAAAGAAAAACAATCACTTCTTAAAAGTCAAGATTCTGAAATTTGGAAAAATTGAAATTCAGCGAATATTAAATTTGTTTCTTCCAATTTGTAAGTCTGGTGGTTTTGTGTTTTCCAGGCATTGTCCGTTCTCGCCGTCCTGGCCGTTGCCAGCGCTGCCCCCGGTGCCGTCCAGTACGCAGCTGGACCCGCCGTCTATGCCCAACCTCAGTTGGCATACGCCGCTCAACCACACATCAAGGCTGTTGCCCCAGTTGCCTACGCTCAACCCGTCGTCGCCAAGGTCCACGCTGTTTCCCCCGAACCCTATGATGCCCACCCACAGGTTAGCAATCTTAGAGCTCTACAGTCTAGCAGCGCTATACAAGCGCAAGCATGCTAACAACGTTTGGACATTGTGTGCTTCCACAGTACAACTATGGTTATTCCATCCAAGACGGTTTGACCGGAGACCAGAAGCAACACCAGGAAACCCGTGATGGAGACTCCGTCTCAGGCCAATACTCCCTCGTTGAACCCGATGGTGCTGTCCGTACCGTCACCTACACCGGTAAGTTCTGCTCCGACTGCTTTCCCTGACGCCATCCAGGTCCTTTACTGATTTTGACCTCTGTTCTGCAGCTGACCCCGTCAACGGATTCAACGCCGTCGTCGACCGATCTGCCCCCGTTGTCAAGACCGTCGCTGCCGTCGCCAAGGTTGCCCCCGCCGTCTATGCTCAGCCTCAGTTGGCCTACGCCGCTCAACCCCACCTCAAGACTTTCGCTCAACCCGCCTACGCCGCCGCCCCCGTCTACCATCATTAACCAGTGCACTCTCTGCACGCAAATTTCCCATCCTCCTCTCTCGTGATATCTAATTCGGAACACTGATTTACGACTCCTCCAGAGGTTGTTTATTTATTCAACTCAAAATTTTAAAATTCTCTGAAATTCTGTGTTCCTTACCTGCACACAATTAGCATGGGAAATAAAATCTTTGGACGCACCACCCTTTAATAATACAACAGCGAGTATTTGTCTAATGATTCATCGAACTCTGAGCATTCATCGTGATAGCCATTGTATTTACTTAAGTTATGCATATGACGAACTGCCGATTCAGAAATCCCCAATACACCATTCATAAGAAATGAGTTTCATTGACTTCTGGAAGAACTGACGTCTGAATAAGATTTGAATTAATGAAGCATCGTTTGAATGTCATTGCTTTCTTTGCATTGAATAATGCTCTGACTTTTTCGTATGAAATTGATTCTTCATTCGAGTCTTAGGCCTGGATCCAGTTGGAAAGACAAGGACACCCCTCCTCATTCCGCTTCGACCTTCAATCCAGTTCCAAAATGAAAAACAAGCGGTACCTAAGCTAAATATTTTCACACCTACTAAAACTCGCCTTGTAATTGACCTTATTAATTTAGAATTTACTTTTTCTACTTCCCTTGACCGCCAAATTCCAGTTTTGCTTTGATTCTACTTTGTTTGCTGGTCATAATTCCTGGGACAGTCCTTGGAGATGAGCAAGAAGGTCAACTGCTCTGTGATTCCTCGGACCCTATCTGCCGTAAATTTGTAATTAGCAACCTTCTAAGCCAATAAATCATAATTAAACTTTGATTTCCCCTTTACAGAAAAATTCAAGCAAATGCTCGAGCTTCAAAAAGGAGAAACAAAGTTCATGTCAAGGCAGGAGGGCGAGGAGCAGATACCTTGTGACAAAAGCGACCCGATATGCCGTAAAATAATTTTCACCAGTTTTTCAGAAAAACACAGTTTAATTCTTAAATTCTCGTTGCTTATGCAAACTCATTGTACGATTGATTTCAGAAAAATTTCAGGAAATGCTAGAAGACCAAGCGAGGGATGAGCAGAATCATGCAGCTTTAAGGGTTGACAATGAGAACGAGTATACCCTGGACTGCGATTGGAACGACCCTATTTGTCGTAAGAATTCTCAAAATTAATTGTATTCATTTAGATTAAAGGTATGTCGACAACTTATTTGTGATTCCTGAATTACAACAGAAAAATTTCAAGGGATGCTCCAGCAGCAGCAAACACGAAACGAGGGGACCGGAGCGGAAAGTGGTGGCCAGGTATAACATGGCGTCTTGTATCACACCACAAACTATCGACAATCATATTAATAAGGGCTGATAAACGTATTTGTGTAAATAATGTTCGTTTCAGGGGAAATGCATTCAATGGCTGTGCATGTTGAAAGGAAAGACGTGTTACACGAACGGGACTTGCGGGGATCTCGTTGGAGAATAATTCCAGCAAATTTGCTTCCAGAAGACGTCAATCATTCCTTTTAAATCATTATTTTTTATTCAATAGTCATTAATTCTTGTTCATTTGAGTATCACCACATGCAAATAATGGGGTTCTCTGTCCCGTACCGTAACATTAGCTTGTATAGTATGTTCAATACCAGTAGTAGTAACAGCAAAAGCATGTGAGTTCACAGTTGAGTGATTGAGGAATATTTTAATAATACTTGTCCTGTTCAAACAGTCATCACATCCGGGCTACTTGCCAAGACTCTGTACACACAATGTACAACTGATTACACGGTATTCACTGCTCAGCTTGGTCTGAGTGACTGGTGCACTGCTAATTGGTCGATCTCTGCTAATAAGATCTAAGAAAACGCGAAGACCGAATTTCAAATTAGCACGGCGCAAATGACCCAAGCCAAACCGATCAGGAGCCCATATTATTCTGAGTATAATTAATTTAGTATTAGAAGATGGGGCCTAGCGCTTGACACTCGGATTGCCTTGAGATTGGGTGATTGATATAAAAGAAATAATTTGATCTCCAGACATGGAGACTTTTGGCATTAAACTCAATATTCCTACGTGAGGGAAGTCAATACATTACAGGGTTTCATTGTTTTGAGGTTCATAGGCCCTGCTGGAATACTAATATTATTCCTTGCACTAACAGAATCAGAGCTAGCGAGAAGAAAAGGCTCATGCTACAAAAAATGTAAGCCTGTCAACTCGACAGATATTGATTGCAGAATGTAAAAATCACACACAAAGATTATGAACATTCAATTGTCTGACGCATAATTCCAAAACACGTACAATAACACGCTAGTGATCATCTTCGTAGTTAACTGCCGCTGTTGTGCCGTTCCATTTAAGCAATATAGCACTAATTCAATAGGTGAACTTGGGAGCGAATTCGAGAGTAGGTATACAACAGAGGGTGACTACTAGGAGGGAGTCTAAGCGAACACAAACACTGAACATTGTTTTATGTACAAAACCTTGAGCTATCGTCAGAACAGGATTTGTTGACACCACAACTCCTGCATTACTTAGAAACTCATTAGAAGAACAGCGGATCAGAGAATCATCAACGAAGAGTACCCGCAAGCATGAAAAAGAAATTATCCATCCGTTCAGTATACATTTGTAGCATGTATTGGTAGTACTGCTCGCTCAACCAGACACGCACAACAGACAGCACAGACAGCATGCTCGCGACATTCACACGACACCGAGTTCATCCAGCCTTAATTGTCTTAGCTTTTAGTTGAGAAAGTCAACGTGACTCTTACTGTAATAGCCTATTGAGCAAAAAGGGTTAGTATGCTAACAGTAATGACATTGTTTAGGATTGTAGTTGAAGTAAAGCTGACTTCGAGCAAGGCTGCGAAAAGGAGCTGTCGGAAGCCAGTGGGTTCGTTCGGAGTAGCTCTACTCAAAAATATTGCTTTGAATGCCTTCTAGCCTTCAACTGAAGTGGACCAAGCGAAAAGGAACTCGAGTACATCTACAGACCGGAGCTGGAGAACTGAAACCGAGAGTTCAGACCTCCTTTGAAAGTCAATGTTGTTCATTCTTATTACTACATAGAGTCCTGTACTTTTTCAAATAGTGAGCGTCGGTCTTTTCTTAAATACGTAAACAGGCGTACGTACCAGTGCCTGGCTCGATACGCTCTACGCTACATAATTTCACTTTGTTCATTTCGGAGTATTCAGGGAAATTCCAGGGGTTCAACGTCGAGGGTTCGAACGGAAGAGCTTCCATTCGTTTCATTTGTGACGAGGTAGAGTACTGGAAGGTCCGGCCTTGGACTGGTCTTTCTGCGCGTGACCACTCTGTTCCGAAGCCGTTGAGGAGAGTGATTGTGAGTCTGTTTTTCTTGGAAGCGTTGTTGATGACGGAAATCCCACGGGCTCGTCCCGGGGTTTCCATATTGGTGAGCCTGGAGTTAAAAGCAAATTACAGTGAAAACATTGCTGAGTTAATGTTTTGCGTATTTCGAACTTACTTGGTTCTGGTGGCGGAGGTACGGAAGGGAATTTCGCAGGGGTGGAGGAGGATTGGATCAGCTTGGCGGCAGAGCCTGTGGAGCCTGCGGAGAGGGTGGAAGTGGTGGAGAGGGTGAGGTGGTTCGGGGTTGAGCCAAGCATCCCTTTCATGCGCGGCATGGTCGTGGAGCCGCTGGACACGGTTCGAATCACGGGAATGGCAGGCGCGCTCTCTCGGTCACGGTGAATGGGCTCTCCGTCGTCTGTGCCGCCGTCTTCCTCCTTGCCCTCGACCTTACTCCGCACCCGAAGCCCCGTCGAGCTGTCGGAGCTCTCCTGGGACTTCAGTCGAGCTGAGCCCGTTTCCAGGTTCCCGGCCGAGTGGCGTTGAGGAGGTTTCGGGGGCTTCTTCCGTCCTGTAACCGAACACCAAAATTCCATATGAAATTAGTGGTCAACGGAGTGATTTGTTTTTCTTATCCAATTACAACCATGAATCTTTACAGAGTTCAAGCTCTAAGGTTGGAAGATACACAGACTGAAATGTCGAGTACTTTATTTACTATTTCAACTGAAAGGTCTGTGGGTTCAGAGAAGTTGTTAGAGTTCAATTGATGAAAGCAGAGCTTGCTCATCTGCTCGCTTCTACAGAACCGTCAAGTCAGCGCCAATCTTCATTCCATTCAAGCCAGTCCACGCACTGCTAAACTCAATCAAGCTCTGGAATTCTGGAGAGCCACTTCAGTTCAGATAAGATCCGGGTTTCTAAGTTCAAATGAACTTTCTAGTTCTCTAACTTCTGACTCTGTCGTCCCCAAGTATTTATCATCATTCGACTTCTTTCTCAGTGAGCAGAGACAGACAGCGATCCAAGCCTAGACATTAGATCTCTGGTCAGTTGAACCACTGGCAAAATACCGGCTTATCACCGGTATGAGCTATTCATTTATTACGCATCGCATGTCCTGGTTAATCTAATCGTAAATCGTAAACGCTGGTGAATTAGAGACTGTAAGGCGCTCCCCACAGTAAGAGCAATAGAGCTGTCGATATTTCTACATTGAAAGAGAAAGATAAGACTGGAACCTGGATCAGGGCATTTTCGATCCGAGCTCCGAGTCCATGATTATTACTCACTCGGCGTGACAGATGAAAGAGAAAGTGGGTGAGATTGACGAAGGGAGAGGAAATAAGGAAAGTTTTCCCTTCGAGTCCCACTATTAGTCCTTCACTTTGTTTACTTGTCAGCTCAAGTTCTCCTGGCTTTTCCCCTCTAATGACTGAGCTCTTTCCTGGGATCCCGCTTCCTTTCATATTTATCTCGACGAAGACAAATGGACCCAGACCCCAGACTTCTAACCCCAACAAACTTAACTTTCGACTAGATGTGCAGATAAACGGCGAAGTATCTGGTATCGTTTCTATTGAAATGTTACGCAACGTCCCTAGTTGCAATCGATTAATTTACAATTTCACGACATAAAATCAATTCTTCTTGACATGACAAGTCGCGTCTAATTCTTAGATGATTCCCTGTTTCTGTCAATCAAAGTAACGAAACGGGGCCATACCCACCCAAAGTTTGAGCCTGTCGATGAGAAGGGAGTGTGGGTCGATCAGAAACAGCTTCGCATCCCTCGGGCGTGGCATAGTGAGACAAGCTTCCACCACCGCCTCCCTCCGTCGTTTTCGGGGGTAAGCTCATGTTTCGAACACTGTCTCGAATGATTTGCCGAATGTTTTATGAGAAATGCATTTCTGAACTCGGAAGTGGAGTTGGAGAGGAGGTACGTTTTCTCAGAGCGGCGCTGCGTCTGATTTCGCAGATGAATGAGCTCCCAGGAGTAGTTGGGTCCATTAGGGTCCACTGCGTTCGGGTTCTTGGGATCACCGATTTGGCGGACTTGAACTTCCGACACTGGAATCAGAACTTGATAGCGAATGATCTCAACTTCGGACTTATCTGCCACTTTCGAGGAAGCACTCTGCAACACACAAAAGAATACAAGAAGAGCTGAAAAGTTAGCTGCATTTGAGCATAGAATCAGTGATGTATGCTATAGGACTGATTCAAAATTCGGAATCTGAAAAATAGGCACGATTTCTGAGTCTTGAGAGGTGTGAACAAGTCTTAACCGCGAGAAGAAAAACCAAAGAAAAGTTAAGAAGAACAAAACTAAAGTTTGAGAGGGAGAGGCTTCCCTTTTTTCGCCTGAGAAACTAAAACGGCTCAAGTACGACTCTGACAGTCGTTTCGAAATTAGAAAGAAGAACCAAGAAAAATGCAAAAAGTTTATTCTGCTTTATTTTCGGCTGACTGACTGAAACAAGCAAGAAGAAATGCGGCGAAAAGGAACACCCAACAAGGAAATGGAAGCATGGGAGAAAGCATCGCTCCACCAGTGCTTTCTCTCATGCTTCAGCACGTCCAACAAGGCTCCCTGGCATAGAATTCTGTTATTTAGATCACTAATCTTAAGACCACCCCACCAAAGCATTCAAACTTCCGATTAACTCTGTTGATTAAATTATCAGTACAGAACGTAAAAATTGTAAGACTCCTTTCCGCTCAAAACTGAAGAGTTAAGAAACGTTACCATTAATTTCTTTTTATGTCGAAGTCGTTCCTTGCAGAGGAAGACGACGGCAGTTCTGAAGACGAAGCACATGGCATGGAGCTCGAGTCCCTTTTTAATTTTCCCTAAGAAGTCGGCAATATTGAGCCATTCCACGCCGCCGTAGTGAAAGAGGTCACCGGGACTTAGATCAATCTCCATTTTGCACGTCTTCTGATGCTGGCGGAAGAGGTGCTCGAAGATGGCTCCGTATTCCTCGTGAATCCGCTGCATCTCATTGATATGCTCAGCCACTCTCTCCATGCACTGCAGGGCGTCTGGAATTACGAAACAGCACGCCCATTAGCCTCAGCAAATGACCAAACACGTGCGCTACAAAAGAGCTAATTAAGAACACAATTTCAAGCTAAAACGCGTCCAAAACTCGGGAGCAATTACTCCGCTTCCACTCCAGTAGGGCCGAGTAAAAAGGCAAATTATTGCATGAGCAAGTCTTTTAAAAGGCTGGAGCAGAGTTTGAAACAACGCCCGCTTTGTAGAAGCGGCTTCGTGTAACAGCAGCGAAACACTACATGCTCGCACCTCGAACATCCAGCGCCCACATCAAAAGATCGTGGTATCGAAGGACGTGGAAGCAGAGCTCTGAATCAAAAATTGACTTACCGACGAGGCTGAGATACTCATCCGTGTTTGTATCGACCAGGTTCCGGAGTTGTTGGAGCAAAAGAGGATATTTGAGAATCCTTTGTATCGGTTTAATTAAAAAGGACTCGAGGGTGTTGGAATGCTGCATTCGAGGATTTCGTGCGGCCAGGAATTGCTGAAGAGCCTGATTCCCTTCCACGGGGTGAAGGAGCTTCTGAGCCTTGGAGTGAGACGCACAGAAGGACGAGTAGAGCTTGAAGTGATCGGCAAAGTTAAGAAATGCTGCCGCAATACTCGACAAAATTATCTGTAAGCAATAAAAAAAAGTTAAGACCCGATTCCACGCCTCGTATTGTAAATTCGATGCATTATAAGTTGTTACTTTGAACTCAGCTGGATGCGTGATTGCTTCGAGAGGTGTGGGGGAGTCCGTTTCGATAGAAGACTCCAAATGACGGAGAAATCTCCGCTGAACGGTTACCATTTCCCGAATGTTACCAAATATTGCCATCATTTCCGCGGCCGAGAGGAAGTTTTCATGTCGTAAAGGCTCCAAGTATTGCTCCAACAAGCACGTGAGGTGCTGCAGGGGATCAAACAAGGTTTTTAGTTAATAATTGAATCTGAGCCAGAGTCCAATCACCATGTCAAGCGTCTGGCATTTTGACAGACATTCGGACGTTTCTCTGATCTTGTCAACTGATTTATTCAGAGATTCGAGCGGGGCAGATCAGAGAGCGGAGGTCTTTCTCAAGATTTAACATGGATAAAATAATAGATCCATTAATCCCATTATCAAAATGAATGCGGGCGCAGAGAACGCTCACGTCTGCCTCAATTGGACATGAATATTTTATTGCCAACGAGCTCAGAGCGATCTCGAGCGTTTTCGAGCCTAGACCTCAAGCTCAGTACAGGCAGGAGACAGGAGCGATATAATTCCAGACTCTTCGTATTCCTGTCACAATCAGTCTTTCTTCTGCCTCGCCCCAAAATCTATTGAATCTGCCGAAATGGGAACATTCCCAAGTTCCATCACTACTCCCTTGAATTCCGGGCCTCTCCTCAAGCCTTGCTATAAAATCCTTCTCCCGCATGATGGGACAACCCAGCCGAAAGAACTGTCTCAACTCCAGCACCACTTTCTCTTTATATTTATGTACAGTGACATACATTACGTAACAGGGACGCCAAGGGAAGGCTCGATCTTCCAACCCCGGTACCTATCGCCGACGTGCAGAACTGAGTTTCTATTGACATGTTAGAGCGTCTCTACCAAATGCCACAACCTGATTCAGACTGGGTTATAGACGCAATCTTCTGCCGATTGTCGGGTCGAAAATCAACAATATTCGGAAGCCTCATGAAAAAGGGACCATTCAAGGCTCATATTTCATAATTCCTAAAAATAAAAAAAAACGCGTTAACCGGAAACGCAAACAACTATCTGTACACTTTCTCCCGAAACAGTAACATACTCTCTCCCGCTTCATTTCTCGTTATAGTCATCTAACCGCGTGTGTAAGGTTACAGCTGAGGAGAAGAGTGGAATTGCATTAGCGCCTTCAGTGTACCCCCAAAGGGGTCAGTTCAAGATAGAAGCGCCTTGGATGCGGGACACGGATCACTGATCTGGCCGAACACGTTTTCCGAGGAAACGAGCTCAATTTCCAAAGCCGTATACGGAATAAAGTAAGGATGTAGGTACCTACTCCGCGTGACGTTAGTTTATAGCAGAGAAAAGACAGTGAAGACATTTGCTCAGATGCCTCGTTACTGAAGATTACGAGCAAACATGTCCAAGGACGACAGAGCATTTCCTGTTCCACTGGCAGTGAAAGTCTGAGGGAGTCTTCTTACCTTCACGTAGGCCCGCTCCGTGTCTACGAGTTCCAGCACAACTTTCTTCATTTTCTCCACATCCCGTGTTCCTCCAAATGGATGAGTTGGCGAGTTGCCACCGCTAATGACCGGCGACGACTCTGCATGGCTCGAGCTTTGCTGACGAGTCAGGCGGGTCAGGCGCTCTTTGGTCCGACAAAACCCAGTCACTTGTTCTGCTGTCTGTGGACACGAGTACAAAGACAATATTAGCTTCCAACAGTCAGCTTATCGGACAATCATTATCAGCCTCACGCGCCACGAAAATACAGAAATCACTCGCCAAAAGATCTTTGCTCAAAAATTGATAATCTTTCGAGAAACCTTTCGATATTTGAATGCCGTTCAGTTCATTCTATAGGTCGAGCTTAAAAGTACGCCTCGGAATGAAAACAATTTTAAATTATTCCATGAGAACAGGCACATACCTAAGTAACTAATTGATTTAAAAGATATTTGCTACGACCACAAACCTCCCTTGTGACATGCGATTAGTTCCGGCGGTACAAATCTGCACAACCGAATCACACGCAGCTTTGCACAACTAACTAGTGTAATCCGCTTAGAACTAACTGAATCTCTCATTTTGTACACAATCAGACTATGTAGAAGTGTAATAGTTCTTAGCACCAAATGAGCAGGGCCGAGTTCCCTGTTCCATTCGAACTGGAAAAATGTATTCAATTGAGTTGAACCTTGCCATTTCACTGAAAAGCCTGCTCAAGTTTTTGAGGAAGAACTTAGGTAAACTATTCCGAATTCCGTGCACGTAGTTATCATGGCATATCTGCTAAGACATGGAATGAAGCAATGAGCAAACGAACCTTGAGAAGATTTTCAATTTCAGTTGAGTCTGTTCTGGTGCTCTGTCCAGCAGCAGCCTGCTCTCCGCCTGACGCCACTACTCCGCCCAAGTCCTCCGCCTCTGACGGGCTCAGGTCTCGATCTACAACAATGAAAGGAAAAACCACAATAAATCCTTTTTCCGTTACACCAACCACTCAAATCCAGCACATCAACGTTTGCTTGCAGAGAGAAAGTATACTTATCTCCGTAATATGGAGGAAGGGATATGGAAGAGTTCAGCCAAGCGTCAGTTTTCATCAGGCACTTCAAGTCTGTCTCGTTTTCCTGCCTCAGCGGACATCAAGAAGAAACGGAGATACTCACAGAAAGCATGCTTTCATTCATCTCACAATCATAGACAGAAGATAAAAACTGTCAGGCCTACAAATGATCTACAAAGCATTTTTGTACAAAATAGACTTCGACCCGAAATTCTACAGAAACTGTCAAAGAACAAAACTTCGCTTGTATTTCGCAAAAATATTATTTACTGTTGAGAAGTATTTAATTTTGGAAAGTTATTTTACGAAAAATACTAACTGCGTAGTAAGTATGTTCCCGTGTGCTTTTCGAGCAGCAGCAGGAGGGATTCATTTATAAGAAGCCTGCCATAGCATTCGCCCTGAAGGAAATTGGAAGAAAGCTGAGCGTCTTACTTTCGTGCGGAGCTGGTACGATGAGATGAGAGAGAGCATCGTCCGTGAGAACTAATGGGTCTGCTGGAGGCGGGGGGCAGACGAGCTGGGCAATTGCGGCGTCAGCAGCTGCCAGGGCAGCGGACAGGGCTGGCGGTTCTGTGCGGGAAGAGCGGAGCATCAGACACAGAGACAACTCCTCCTGCAAGACCGACTCGATGTACATCATGTCCAGGTCCGACACGATCGCTCCGTTGATCACCAGAATCTCATCACCCTTGATGATTCCTGGAACAGGTGGACAAGCATTGAGAACACTTTGTGGAGCAATAATATTTTCGTACAAGAGCCTCGTCAGGAAATTCAATTGTCTAAAAGGATTTTATTTGGAAAAGGGCTGAGAGAAGAAGTGGACAAGGAATGAACTCAATTGGCAGAAATTGACTGCTCAATTTGACTTTCACTCTTAAGAAAAGGCAGAGAAAAATGAGACTGAGCATTCTTTGTGTGTTTTTAGCTGAAGAGCAGCCAAGGATGAAATTCCAGGATTTCGAAGTATGTCGTAGTCTTTCCACTCAGTTTACACAGATGGAATGATACGTGAAAGTAGCAGGAGAAAGCCAGAAATCAATGGCTATGATGAGCTGAGCTCAGGAGCACCCAGCCCCGACCTGGCCATTGGCGGAGCAGAATACGGACCTCAATAATTTTGAGATTTGGGCGGAAGTCTTACCATTATTCATGGCCACACTCCGCTCCTCGACTCGACTCACATAGCAGCACAATTCATCTTGTCGGTCCGAGTTCTCGACGAGTTCCGCTTCCACGCTGAAGCCCCACATTTGGTCCAGAGCACCGCGACCCAACTCCACTTGGTACAGCAGCTTGGCTCTCACTTCCACCACTTCGTGCGTCGAGAGCTGTGGAACAAAGGAATGAACTCTTGAGTTGGAGACAGGAAATGCTACGGGCTCAACGGAGCGGAGAAAAGGCGCAGAGGACAATGAATAAAACAAACTGCCCATCAAAGCCTAAGCTCAAAATCCAATCGCACCAGAAATTGGTCCATTCTTAACTTCCGCACTTTCAACTGACGTTAAACATGCTTTAAACGAAGGCAAGCGAATTATTGGATTCCCTTCTATTTTTCTAAGACTGTCGCTACAAGACTCTAAACTTTGTTTTTGAGAAACGAGAAGACTCACGTAAGTGTCAATCAAGTCGCTCCGATGTGGAACAAAGTAATTGGTGTCAGGAAGCTCACGACGCTTTTTGACACGTACGAAGTGCTCCAAGGGAGCCAGATTCTTCCGAGAACACGCCGTCACAAGAAACTCTTCCACTGACATCGCATCCTTCAGTGGAACCGTCACCACCTTCAAAGCAAAAAAAAACACGAGACTTGACACAATCTTTAATGATCAACATCGTTATTATGCCACGCTCTTGGTCTTGTCCATCCCTAAAAAAATGCTGGAGAGCAAATAAGCTTTCATTTTGAAATAAGGTCGAGCAGTATTTTGCTAAACTTACGAGGTTATCAGGAAGAGATATTTTGGCAGTTCGCTCCGCCTCCCGGTCCGAAGAAGCATGGAGTGACCTTCGAGACGAGGCAGAATTTGAGCGTGAGAGAAGCGGTCGTCGCTTCGTCGCCCCGCGTCCGGCCAACAAGTTACTCAGCAGTGATGGACTCCGAGCACAGACAAACGCATGGAACGAAGAAACTGTGAACACGCCGAGTCGATTCAGCGTAGTCTTCGTCCCTCTTGACACATGCGAGAGCAAACTCTGAAATTTAAAAAAATAAAAATAAAGAAAATCATTAGAAAAATTAATTATATTGAGCATGGATTTGTTCTACAAACTCCGAAGCCCTCGGCTCCAATTTGGCGAGTCATGGGATCAAACAAGCATCACGAACCAAAAAAAAAGGAAGATCTAGTTTTTAATTAGACAGCGTGCTCTCGTATGAGAAGAACTGTACAAATTAGTTCGTATAAGTCGTTCGTAGAAGCAAAAGCCCAGTTCTCTGGCTCGAGATTAGGATAAGGTGGATTTGTATGTTCTTGTCAAGAAGTGAAAGCCTCTGGGTTCATCCCCAGTGAGACAACAAAACAGAAAAAAATCAGCATGGATCGATAGCGTGCAGCCTCCGCTCCGCAGCAGCAGGAGAGAGACCCACAACTCGACAAGTCGCTATTCCAATTTTAAAGAAATAAATAAGCCGAGCCAGCGGAGCCCAGATCTCAAATCCCTTGTATTATTCAAGTCTGTTGGGAATTCCGGGAATGCCTGAACCGTTTTAGCTCTGCAGCACTGGGATGATAGGAATTCGATTACGACGTCACCCAATGCATTCATAATTCTTTTCCCATTGGACAGACTCGGGCGATTCGACTGACATAAAAAATAGATCCAGTCCACATGCCTACAAGCAAGCAGGACTTTCCCCCATGTAACAACCTGCATTAGGAGAGAGTCCCATCAGTAAATAGACTGCACGTAGCAACAGAGCCTGGAGCCAAGATCATAGGCACTCAAGTCTGGCTCTCGGAATGCTCGGAAGACGAAGGAGAAATTAATCAGGAAAGAGCTTGAACGACTGAAAGTGGGACGAGACGGAAAAGCAAACACCTGGAGCTAGTGAAGAAAATTGATATTTTTGCTCCATTTTCAATTTCAAGACATCAAAAGAACGTGTTTCTTTAATTTCTAAGAAAGCGCAGTTCATTCGAACTCTATTTGCAGAGCCCTTGAAAATACATAAAAGACAGGCATTACTCGCAAAACAAAAATTCCAACTGAGCAGCGACAGCTTCAGACTTTATAACATTGGCTATGTCGAAAGTTATGCTTGTAGTGCATATCATTTCATCGCATACAAAATCTAGCAGACGCCTGGTTATTGTAGCTCAAATTCTAATCGAGTAGTGGAGCAAGGCCTGGCATTTTTCTCAGCTTTCACCAGCAATTCCATTATATTCAACACCACCGGTTCATCTTATTCTACAACACGACGTCAGAAAGTCAACAAAACGACTGCTTCGTCTTTCGTATTACGTTAACGCAGGAAAGAGAAATGTCACGTTCCAGGTGCGACATGCAGTTCTCCATTCTTCAACATGTGTCGTAATAGACCGGCATATTTTCTACTAACGTTGAAGTAGTCACTCCATGGATTTGCAATTCACCCGTAAATTTGCTCGCGATAAGCCACGACATAGCCCAAGCTCGAGCACTCTTTCATAAATTGGAAAAACAAATAGACGAGGATCTTTTTGAGGTCGAAGTGGAGAGAAAGCAAGTGAAAGCGGAGTGAGTGAGTGGGGACAGAGAGACACTCTTCTTCTATTTCGGGACCGCGCTGACGTTTCCAACTACGCAGAAAATCACTTCCATATAATAATATATAAATATGAAGGCGGACTGTCGTGGGAGGATAAAGCTACAAAGGTATGGAATTTCTGCTAACAGTAATCCAAGGAACATGGCTAAAAGCATGAAGTTAACTTCCGCGGCTGTTATTCCCGGTCGCTTTCTCTTGTCACAATCAATAGATAATCCCAGCGGAGCGGAACATGCCAATATTAGACACGTTGAACATTTTTGTATGAACAACCAATTAGCTTCTCGTGAACAACACAGGTCAAAATACATAGATTGCCTATGACTCATACGTAGATATAGAAAATTGTTTTCACGAACCTTTGGATTAGGAAGTTCTCCGCCCTGGAGCGAAGCCATGTAGCAGCGAAGTCGGAACTGCTCACAGTGAAGTCGTTCAATGTTCTCTTCCCAGTTGGCAATTTGTGAGGCGAGCTGTTGCCGGGTATCCACGTCTGCTACGACCGACCGCTGGAGCTCTGCCATGTGCCGCAGCTTCCCGTCCTGTAAACCAGAAATACGAAACAATCATCAGTGACACTGGTATTGAAACCTGAGACAGATATCGATAGGAAAAAGAGCCCCCTTTCACGTCCAGTAAAGACATATGCTCAGCGAACCTCAGTGAAATCAATGGCCAGGGAATAAATGACAAGTGACAAATTTGAGGCGAGGTCTCGATGGACACTTGAGTCATTTGTCATCTCTTTTTTTTAAATCCCGGCTCTGCCTTCCACGTCAAATCATCATTCGTCACCTGTCTCCTGAAACACCATTTCTCTTGATTTGAGCACCTTCCGCCACACTCACTTCAAATGCAAAGTTTTTGATTCAGGCCAAGCAGAAGCTCTCACAAAAAAAAACAGTTCCTATTCATCACCATCTGCACTATGTATCAAGGCGAACGAAGGAATGAATTCGAGTCTATTTATACGCCCACAGGAGAAAGTAGAGAAAGTCAAGTCCGAGTAGTGCATGAAACAGAAGACGACGATATAGAGTTTAGTTATGTGAAAGGAGAGCCCCCGACGGAGCTAAATGTCAAATCTTATGACTTCACATGTTTGTCTTTCGGTTTTTTCTTCTTCTAATACGGTTACGATAGTAGGAGATGAAGGTCCTTCGTTCATTTCACTGGGCCTTTTTCTCTTTTATTAGTTTTCTCTCGACGAGGGAGTAAATGTATTGCATTAGTTTCTGTTTCTATCACGTAGAACAGTTTCACAACCTGTCGAGCAGAGAGACTCGACTCAAGAAGTAAATTCCATTTCCCTCGGCTAATCCTACCGTTAATAATAGAAACATAACGTAGCAACAGAAGAAAATAGAAGCCAGTGAAAGTACATCTAAACTTCTACTAGAGCGGGAGGTTCGTCAACCGATAATAATTAGAAAACTACTACGTTTTCCAGGCACGTGCTGCAGAAATTCCGGTGCTAATTCAAATTACAGACATGGCCCTGGTTCAAGCGCCATCCAGCTTATAAAATCGTTTTCAAAGTTAATTAATAACACAATTCAAAAATATTGATATGTAACGTTTATGACAACTGAGCTAGGTGTGTGAGTTGGATAAAATTTGTTCGTTCTAATGCTCTAGGGTATCTTGACAATAATAATCTCATACTCCCAAGTCAGCAATAATTCCTATTTTTGGCTTCCGGCCAAGTTCTATAATGCTTGAAATTGAGGCCATTCCAATATCTCTGAGCTTTCGTGAGCTGAAGAATGTATTCTCAAAACGACGCTATGTTTTGCCCATTTCCGTTCACACCTCTAATATTTCAAAAGAAAGAAGAGATAAAAAGGGAGGAGCAGGAATCGATTTCATTGAGATTTCCTTCATCTACTTTTACGAGACTCCCTTGCTTTCTCCTATAAAATATGATCTTACGACCCTCAGCTCCGATTTCAGTTGTTAGTTTTAAAGAGTCAATGGCCCAGAAGACAAAAGTCTATGTCGTAAACTGAAAAGTGTGAGCAAGGACCAAGAATCACATCATCTCCGCTACACAATGAAAATCACGGGTCTTGTCTTCTTAATTCAATTCCAGCATTAGGAACTAAGCATTGCTATCTGCGTAGTCCGTCTGCATACAAACTTGAGCTTTGTTGTACTAGGCTGGTTTTGTAAGGACTCACCGTGACTAGTTCCGCTCGACTATCCGGAGATCTGAAGAGATCAGTGCTATAGTGCCTTCTGCTGAACAATGAAATTCGATTTCCTCTGAACATCTCCAAACTACAGACACAATGCATGACAGTCGACAAAGGAAAGGAAATACCTTTCTTTCCAAAACAAGCCTCCGCCTGACTATGCTAACAAAATGTTATACATAGCAATGGACTCCGGTTCTGGTCTAAGCATCTCATATGCTTTGAAAAATACTTTGAATTTATTATTCCTGACAGGAGTGAAGGATGGTCACGGAGGGTGGTCAGTGTAGCAATTGATCCGACTATGAGGTTACCCATCTCAACAAACTCAATTTTTCAACAAACTTGTCTGAGTATTTCTGCCAACGCCGACGCTACGGGGTTTCCATACTTGAGATCTGAAGTACGCATCGCAATCGCATCCCTCAAATATTCTACCAAGCATATTGATTACACTGCTTCGTATTTGTCGACCTGACTACAAGGGCTTCGACATTAAGCTGGGCCTGCTACTCATCTAAATTGAAGTGTTTCTACGTCAAATGCGTTGTAGAGTCGGTGCGGTCATTCATAATTTAATTGATGCTTGCTCAAATATTGCCTACAAGCCCGGTGAATTCCTATTTAAATATGCACACGGCTGCTTGCTTATGTTTATTGCGACGCAGAAACGCCAAAGTAGGTACCTCGTGTGGAACTAAAATAAAACGTTAATTTCCTCTCCCGTGTGTGTGTAGCTATGTGAGCTGAGCCTCCCAGGGAAATCGGAAATTTGCTAATAAATTGGGTTTGATGCTTGCTGGGAGCTTTGAGGGGACGGAAAGTGAAAGCAGGAGAAAGTCTCGCTTCTCCAGTTCGTCGTCACTTGTCTCCACTGACAAAAACAGACATATTTGATTTAGGGCCAGAAATCCTTTGAAGGAAAATCGGATTCTATTTGTATGTACTCCAATTAAGCATGCAAGCATAGCTCCAAATCAAATATCCATAAAGGGTCCTTACTTTAAAGGGAATGCCTGCACTTATGTCGTCTCTTTGAGAGACAACAGTTACGAATAGATCGCCACTATTTACCAGCTACTTATTTCATCACTCCACACTCAACAAATTCCGAGACTCCCTATGAATTTCCGAGTGGTTGCTGATGATCAAAGAGGATTCAGTCAACAAATGCTGGAAATACTCACCGATTCAATGGCCTTGTCCAGCCGAACGATTTCCTCCTGTAACAAATGTAGCGTTCCAGTTTTTCCACGGTGACGCGCGAAGGCTGCCGCACAAGCCCAGTGAATACTGTGCACCCAGCTCTCCAATTCCACTTGACACGGAGCCTAAATGTCAATACATTTCAATTTTAGTCAATACTTTGGTTTCTAGGCAAGCGGCGGCACAGTGTCTCCAGTTACCTGAAATAAGTAGGCGTCTCCGAAAGCGGTGCTGAGGCAGAAGATGTAATCTCGTTTCGGGTGCTCCGGAATGGGCTGCATGATAGCACCGTCAACAATTATCAAATGTTTCGGAGCCGCTTCCACAGACCTGGAACAAGCACAAAGATTCACAATGTGTTCGTTGGAGGGGTGCCAAGAATTAAAAAACCCTTCTTGTAATTAGCCATTCGCTCGACTCAGAAAACCGGATCCCGGCTATAATAAACTATGTCGAGTATACACACTAAATTGACGCTAATTGTCACGTCGGAAGTGAACACTACGACAGTGTTGCATGCATGTGGGGGTAGCCGGGTTCGTAGAATATTTTTATTGCAACGAGAAGGATGTAACTGAGGGCGTATGTGGAGTAATTAAGTTAGTCTTCGGTCTTTACCTCGACTCTCTGGCATCACAGGGATAGAAAAGAAGCGTAGTTCCTTTGAGACAAACCCAGTAGCCCTTCCAGCCGCGTCGACGAGCCAATTCGACTTGATGCCGCTTCCGTAACAGCCACTTCTTCACACTCAGGAATCTGTAATCAAAGCAAAAATAAACCAGTGAGTCCCTTCATGTGGCTCAGAGAAAAATAATTAGTGTGGCGTAACTGGAACACGTTTTTTAATCCATTTTAATTATCTATAGAGAGCCTACGTAAATGGTAAACAGATATCAGGCTACCAAGTTGAAAGCTAATATTAATTAACCAAACAAGCGAAACTAGGAAGGCGTATGCGACTACGCATTCGATTCGAATTAATACCAGATCACTATTACACTGCAGGCTCCACGGTTGGCTCAACATCTCTTGTTTATAATTAAAATGTGCAAACATCGTGCTTCCAGACTAAATGAAAATCCGGGAGAAAGTAAGCAGACACGGGAAAGGAGTGGATTGTCTCCAGTCCCACCGGCTCGTGAAGCAGCTTAAACACATTGAATCCCTCGAATGTAAATAAAGACAACATGAAGACCGTCGGTTCATTTATCATGGCGAGAGGCATCAATCTTCCCAGCTTGGAAATGAGAGCTCCTTTCACTGCCCTATCTGGAAAACGGAATAATCAAAGTCGATTCTTCTCACGGCCTCGCCTCGCTGAAACGCAGGAGGTACGAGAGACTCTGTCTGGCTGTGGTAGTCCTAACGGACTTCACCAAAATAACATCAGTGAGTTACCCTCGAGAGAAGGAGCTCAAGATGCGAGCGTGTCTGGAAGAAAGAGCCGAAGATAGAAGACGCTTCTTATCTCCGAGTCACGGCTCCACAAGTCTGGAATAATGCGGCCACCGGAATTTAGCACGCCCTGACTGCTCCAATACAGATCAATCCATGAGACGACGAGCGATCGGGGCAGAGCACAACAACCAGCCCCACCACCACCGCAGTGAGCAGAGCCCACCACACAAATGTGAATCACCATCAGCGATTTACAGGATAGAGCTATTTATCAGGAATCTCTGTTTCCGCAGTCCTAGTCCCTGAATGACACGAACTAAATTTCTCTTCTGAATAGGCAACGAGTCAACGTGACGTCTCATTAAATATTTGGGCCAACAGATCTGAGCATAAAGCTTTCACCTGATTGAATAGAGCTCGACATTTCATGCCTCCCATGGCTCTAAGCAAATTACGTAGCTCAGATTCAAACACCGCCTTCCTTCAGTTTAGTACATAGAATATGCTTCAACTAATTCGGCAGCCTCCTTCCTAATTGGGGAGGTTTGCCTGTCTAAAAATTCAGATTTTCGTAATGCTTCGTTTAGTTGGAGGGGGGCTGACGGATGGACCAGGAGAAAAATATAGTTATTCGTGTGTAAAAGACATTTTGGTTGACTGAGAAGGACATTTTCACGCTCCTTCCGCCTCAAATGAGTTGAATAGAAAGAGAATGGCTCCAAATGAGATAGACTTTCTTCTTCGCTGCCAACTTTCACATGTTCCTGTCTCTTGCTGGGCCAACTATGACAAATCCGATAAATCTCTGTTGTGTTTTTTCAACACGGCACCATACCCTTAACTTTCTAATATTACAGACGCTAACATAAGCTGACGTGTGATATTTCTATATAGTTGGCCCTAGCCACTTTGCTTATGACAAAAAGTTGTAGGTGTGACATCTATCCAATAAGCCCGAGTCTCACTTAAGTCAACTTGAATTTTTCACTTCGGCTGGAAGCAGGGCAGCGGCAGCAGGCAGAATGAGTCAATCTAGCCACTTATGCCCCCATGCAGACTTTCTCCGTGCCCAGCAGCGAGACTACTCCTTTCTCCACGACATAGACAGGCTTGGTTCTGATAAAAGGCTTTTCTCCAGCACTTGACACAACTCCCTGCCAGTCTCTTCGCCAGGGTAATTGAAATTCAAACCCAACCTCCATCTCCTAACTATTACAACCCAAAATCAAAGCAAAAAACTTATAATCATTTTTCTTTTCATAGAAGCAGCCCACTCCAAGTTTTCGCTAGAACACCCAGGCAGAGCGAACTTATGGACTTATTAGCGAGGGCACAAGCTCCCTCATTACCATCACTAGGCAAGTTACACAATGTTGAGTACAAATAGGGAGAACAAGCCAGGCTAAAATTACTTCAGCTCACTCTCTCAAGCATCAACAGCAACGCTAGTCAGCAAAAGTTTGCAGGCTTGAAACATCATCATTAACTCCTGTGCACAGGACTTTCCTTTTGCATTTGCTAACTTTGCAAACAAGGATGGCCCATTAAAACTTATTTCTAAAGGTGTAAAATGTGATTCGTGTTGCCGATTTGAATTTTGAATTTTTATTTCAGGATTCAACAATTCAAACTCGAGGCACTTGGTCGTTATTTCAAACGTCAACTGACATCAGCCTCTTTTTTTTTGTATAGACTTCGTTAGTTTTGTTAAATTAGTGTAAAGCAAACTGCTCACACAACCCCCAGCCACTCAATTAATATTCAGGTTCGTTCTGAAGCCAGAGCACGTCTTGTGGTAAACAAAATCGATTTCACACTGTCTGCTGTTATTCACGTTTTTACGAGTTAAGAATTATATACTCTGGGTGTAGAATTTACGAGAAAATCATGTTAACAGTGCTCGTAAAATTTATATCAGCCTGAAACTGAGCTAACATTTTATCCCCGAAATAAATCAATGAGATAAGCCGTAAAAATTCCATAAAATTTTGAGTAGCTAGTTCTTCAGTTTATGCTGGAAATTCTTAAAAGAATGTTCTAAATTTGCTTGGAGTTTGATAGTTGTTAAGACTTGGCCTCGAGTGACAGGATAAGTGAGAGATGTCTGTCTTCTGTCTGATTCTGACTCTGCTTGAGAGAGACTAATTTCTTTAGAGATGTACAATGGCTGAGAAGTCGCTCAGAACATGTCTCCGAGGAGCTCATTTCATTTTCAAATGAGAAATAGGCGTTGAGACTGTCGCTCCGCATTCCAGGTCTGCCCTCGAGGAAAGCAAGAAACGACCCAGAACTGAGAAGAGAAAGCATGAAAAACTAATTCTCTTAAAACCCAGTCTCAATCTCAATCTTAAGTCTCCATACACAAAAAGAGCAGCTCAAGAGAAATATTCGACGGTGCTGGTATGGCGAGCAGGCCGAAAGCTCAATGATGCATACCAGAACAGCTCTATGTTACGGCTCGGTTGGACGCCTGCCATGTCAACGAAATGCGTGCCAAATCTTCAAGGCAAGTTGGTGGAAGTGAACGATGTGATTGACTAACTTTCCTTCCAAGGGAAAAGCGGTGCGTAATGGGATATAGAGGACATTCATGTCCGTCAATTGAGCACCAATTACCAGATCTAGCTAGAGTAGAGGCTCACTGGAACACAGTGCGTTTCTGCGAGCCCATTTTCATATCTAGCCATTAGACGGCGGCCCAGAGGTTCTGCAGAGTGAAAGTGAAATCGGTGTGGGAAAGTTTTGGGTGTGCTACAACAACTTTCTTTTCTTCTTGGTCTGAGACGAACGGAGAAGAAAAGAGAGCTCTTACTAATCATTTCACATCCTGCTCCCCATTAGCCAGAATAATAAGATGGAGCTCGAGGTGATGGATCAGCCGAGACAAGCCACTCTACCAAACCCTCGTTTTACTCAAAATTAAAATTTTACGGAGTTTGCGGGCTGGCAACTCTTAGCAAACCTTAGCTTCTCGGCTATTATAAATATACCTAACAAAATCGTTAATTAATTCAGAAATGGATCAACCCAATTGACCTTTGAAACTAGATGTGCTCGGCTGAGATCATTCTAATTATTTCGTCTTGAACTTCGCACAATAATTAATCCAATAACCCAGGACAACTGTTGCTTGCTTCAATTAACCATCGCTTCTAATCAAGGCCAATGCTTACAATATAAGCCAATTATACTAGGAGAAGCCCCTTTCAGCCAACCTGGAGCCTCTGAAATAACAAAAATTCCTATAATCTCTAAATAAAGTTCAGCCTTGCATGACTGAATCTAGCTGGTATTTGTGCATTGTTATGCAAACAATGGTTTTGAAGAAACGGATGAAATTTGCTATGCATGAGCTTTCTTCAATCTATTTCGCTCATCGACGGAGGCGGCGGTGGAACCGTGGCTGAAGTAGATGGGATTTTGATGTTAGATGTGGTTTGGAAAGAGTGTGGCTTACCCGGCCTTTCTGACAGCACCAGTGCAGTTGAAGGTTGCGGAGGGCTTCCGCGATCCCTTGGGTGAGTTGGCCCCGTCTCCCGGCTCATCATCACTCACGGCAGTCGTCAACGACATCCGCTCGTCATCACTGATCTGTGAATCGTACACAAAAATACAAATATGAACGAGGAGCCAGATAATTTAGTCTGACCGTCACACCTTGTATATGCATCTTGAATTCTTAACAGCAAGTGTTTCCTTGTACAAGGTGAAAGTGTGGCTTTGAGGCCGAAATTTCAAAAACGTGGGTAACCTATTTAACTGTAGTTGAATTCTGTTAAGCTATTTTCACGGACGCTCTTTGATATGATGCTCCCAGAACGAAACTGTTGCCAATGCCAATGCTGGGGAATTCCCAGGTTTAGAATTGTTACTTTCTTATGTCAGTCGCATGAGCATTTGGGGAATGTGCCTAAATGAGATTATTCACGGCAAATCACATAATTTCCGCCCAATAATTACAAATTAGAAACGCTAGGGTTGGATTCAGAAGTTGACGCAGATAATCAATACTTTGGAAACCTCAACGCCGTTAGCTACACACTCCGACAAGCAGCCCTTCGCAACTTTTAAGCTCAACTTAGCCTATAATTTCGTTAGCCCCAACTTTCACTCGTGATTGGACTTGACTTTCTAATTTCCTCTAACCCCAATCTTGCCCTTATACTCACGCAGATACGCTGGCATTTCTGCACCGAGATGCCAAACCGAGTTATACGACCTATCTCGCCTTTCTGGCGACCCAACAGCAGTCTGGAGGTCGTTGTGGTTTGCTCGTCAACTGCCCAAGCCGAAATGACGGCGGTGAAAGTAAAGAAATGAAGTGAGACATCCAACTCAGTTGCTTGTCGCCTGATTGAAATCTGATAACGTGCCATGAAGGATTAGCCCATTAGTTTCCTCGCTAAGCCAAAAACAGGGCCCAACCGGGAAATACCAGTCTAGCTCTGCTCAACAGAACACATCTCTATGGTATTACATTCACAGAATGGAGCTTTGAGACCGCACGAACCGTGCAAAAAACTAGAATTTCAGTTGGACAGGCTAAAAAGAAATTCAATGCGCGCCTGGCCATGAATCTTAATGAACGGACAATTGGCTATACTGAACACGACTGTTACTGTTAAGTCCTTGGCAAAATTTCTGTAATTTGTGCGATACAATGTTCACTCCACAGAATACAAATGCAGATGCAGACTTGACATAAAAATAGAAGAAAGACTTCTGTCCAGCTCTGAACCTGCTTGCTGCGGGTGCTTGTTACGGCCTAAATTAAAATATTATCCACGAGAACGAAGGTATACCTACCTAAATATATTTTGTTAATAAGACCAAACTCTCTGCACAGCCCGCATTTAACACAGAAACAATTTAAAATGAAATCTGTAAATGGGAATGAGTCAAAGCAAGAGAGGAACAGCGTCCGGCTGAGCTGACAGCCGAGACCGTCGAGATAAGTTCAAGAGAGGAAAGAAAGAGAGAGATCCAAGGAGCATTGCATTGTTCGTAACAAAAAGAAGTGGGTGAGTGAGGGTGAGGTTTCTATTCTGTTCTGCCTGTGTCTCAATGACCAATTCCGAGACTGAGGCTTTTAAAGTGAACAACTTTTCTCCTCAGCCTCAGCGGCACTGAACAAAGCAAAACTTTTTTCGGGTGAAAGTGGAGTCTGCAGAAAGTTTTATTCCATTTTTACGAAATGCATTTATGCCTCATAATGCCCGTCAAGTGGACAGCCCTGACTTTCTCGCACATGGAAACAACGGAACCAACTGCTACTACTGCCGCATGCTCTCATGCTCCTTCACACACAGCACAGCTCCACACGGTCAAACTGGCGACTCGAGCTCAGCATAACACGACTCTTTCTCGTCAGGTCTGCCAAGAGAGTCTAGAAGCCAAGCGTCTCTGCCCCTTTCCTGGCCTATCTCCCCGAAAACTCTATTTACGTCAACACGATTCATAAATTCTATTGAGGCTCTAAACTTTCTCAGAAAGTGAATAAAGTTTACACTTGGGAACAACTCGGCCTTCCTTCCCATCAACACGGCGAACGTCCACCGAGGCATCCTCATACAAGCATTGGACGCGTCTGTCCGGCTCCACGTCTGGCTAGACGTTCGTTTCTAACTCAATTACGGGGTTCTCTCGACGTTCGGAATAATAAATCATGCTGATGAGCAGAGTGGACAGAGAGCTGACGAAGTTTACCTTGGCCAGGAACAGAACATTGCACTCTGGAGGCTGGACATGGGGCCATGTATGCGTGTGCCCATGTCTCTTGAGTCCTCGAATATCATGCGTTTCGTGGGAGCAGTCGCTGCTCGTCCGCGTGTCATCCTCACGCGACTGAACCACGCGGCGTGCCCAATTGACGACCGTTGCCCAATCCGGGCTTCGAAGAATAAGCTCTTGCTGGCGACGGGGGTAGGGGTAGGTGTAGAAGTGCTCAGAAGACTTGTTACTCAGGTTGGAGACGGGACGAGAAATCGGTTCTTCTTGTCCGCCACTCGAGCAGACGGATTGCTGGTAAAAGTAAGTGTTGTTGCTCCCAGCAGCCGGAACAGCAGCGGTGTAGTACTTAGTGGGTGCACCCACCGGAGAGTTCTGGTATCGGACAGGCGTCTGAGACCCGCCCTGGAGGGATTCAAAAGTGACTGCTGGCCTTGGCCCCATGGACGGGGCCCTGGGCGGGCTTGGTCCGCTCCCTGGCTGACCAACCCGGTTCAGGTGATATTGGTTGAGTGTGGCGTAATACGTCGAACCGGCCGGCCCTCGCCCGACCGTCCCCCCGCCCCGGCCGTAGCTAACAACTGATCCGGCCACCGACGAGCCACCGGATGGAGGACGCGGATAGCTCTCCGCGCCCGGAGGTGGATTGGTGGGGACGGGTGGCGCTTGTGAACAGCCAGGTGCATTACACGCACCACCTTGATGCTCCTCCCAGGAGCTCAGCACATTTGACACGAAGGAGTAGAGCTCCTGAATGGAGTCATAGTGAGCGAGTCGAGGAGCTCTGCTCGGAAGAGGCGCCGGCTGAATTGGTCGTGGCTGGATGAGATCTGGTCGGACGAGGTGGGAAGCGGGCGGCGGCGGAAGGCGAGGTGGTCGTTGTGCACTGGGTTGTCGACTGGCCGTGGGGCGAGGGCAGGTCCGACCTGGATTCCGGTACGGTTCCACTTCAACGGACAAAGGGTGTCGTGGAGAGAAAATACCGTCCAGTACTTCCTCGGCACGAACCCATCAAAACCACGAACGACGACTCTGACAGCTTCGCCTTTGTTTACGCTCAGGCCGAGTAGACGAAGAAGTTCGCAGGAAAAGGAGGAAACTCTCGCTCAGAAGTCGGTGTTCACTCTCTCTATCATCAAGTCCCTTATCGACGACGTCATGAAGGAGCTCTATTCAGCAGCCTCAGATGTCAGAGACATGCTTCAGTCCCCTCACTTCATTGCTATGCAGGACGTAGTCTTGACTCGAGCGAAGCAACTACACGCTTCCCTAAACCCAGACTGCAAATTCGGAACGAAGAGCCACAGGTTGAGAATTTCAATGTCATCACCAATCACCAGCAGCTTGTAGCAGAGCTAAATCACACCGGACTTGAATTACACCGAATACACTAATCAATTGGATTATTTCGAAAATTGATAGCCGGGTGATTGCAATGGGGATTACCGGCCCAATGTATGACCAGTAGCCACGGACGCACACGTGTGTCCTGTCCAGCGACTAAGGCCGGGCACTACTGGTCGCTTATGTGTGGACAGTAGTGAGATGTTGTAATGCTGTTCTCGCCTGGCTCTTTTGAGCAGGGAGGTGGGAGTGAAGAGCGTAGAAGTGGGCTTGGGACCGTGAGAGAAAGGACTGAGCGACGGATCGACCCACGAGAGGCACTTTCTCCTTTTGGCACAAGAAAACAGCGGAGGGGAAAGCGGAATCACGGGATGAAGCCGGCGAGTCGACTCCCCCAACAACTTCTCTTCCTTCTCGGCTGCATACTCAACGTCGACTACTACTACTATGCCCTACGCTACTGCTAGGAACAGATCTGCTATTCCAACGTGGGACTGACTGGGATCTGCTCCAGCACCCTCGCTCCCACATTATACTGCCTTTATTCAGCTAGGCACACTGTCAACTCATCCGAAGAGCGAAACTCGGAATGCCGAAATCCTGAATCCAATAAGCCTAATTTCCAATACGAAATTCCGCAATATAAATTTTAAGACCTTGGCAGAAAGTTTTAGCATATTTAAATCATTGATAATAATTGAGCAAGGACATTCATGGAGGCTCTCAGAAGTAGAATCGGAAAATGGGCACGATTTTTTACGTCTTTCGGATTCTGCAAAATCCATCGAAAGCCCTTTTCCGGCTTCAGAGGAAAGAATGAGTGGACGTTGGTTTTAGAGAAGGCCCTTTTGAAGTGCTCCTGCCTTGACATACAGGAGAATTCTCATTAGCTCTTCCCCGATAACCGCTCGAGATGCTCCAAGTCACTGCCTTGGCACCTGGACAATGGAGACGAGGAACTTGAGAGTCTGAGTTGGAAAGGAGCTCGAGAAGTCTGTGGCCCGATCTCCGGGTGAAAGGAGCACATCTCGGCTTTCTCCGGCACTCGTTCCTCTTGCCCCCGTCCATGCGCTCCACCTGACCTCTCATCTATTCCCAGTCCCTGTCGACAGGGCTCTGGACTAATCCGCTCCGGCTTACACTCTCGGCTCCAAGCCCTATCTCTCACTAGCTAAAGCCCTCATCTCAAGCTCCCACACACACCCGCAGCAGATACACCAACAGCTTTCTACACTTAAAACTATTTCTTCAGATCAATCAAACATTTGGGACTCTTCTGAAACATTTTTTACGCAACGGAGTCTCGTTGTCAGGAATAATGCCCGGTCTTATGTAAAGCAAGTATTTATTCCAGAAGAGGGAGGAAACTGGAAGACTTTTTGAGGCTCGTGTCTGGCTTCTCCGTCGAGAATTGCGATAGCATTAAGAAGTTGTTCTTTGTCTTTGACTTACCTGAAAATCTAATCAAAAGAATGTTGAGTATTTCTAATAATAAGCAGAGTTCGAGGTAGAAGAAGGGAAGAAAGTCAGAGAGCGCGTAGGCAGGTCGAATTGATAAGTCCTTCCAAAAGAGGAAGGATCCAATTAAACTCACAAATTGGCAAGAAAACATGTTGTCGAAACGGAAATGCTGACAGAGATGAGACGACAGGTCTTTCAGCAAGCCCGTCAACCTCGTTTCCAGGTGAACTTTGAATTATAACCATGAAGATGGAACTTATAAGCGCCGACGTGCTTCGAGCATCGATTACTTTCTATTTCCGTTGACAGATTTTACAGGAGCTCTAACTATCTAGAGCAGACATCACCAGTTTACATTTCCAGTTTCACTAAAGACTTGTTTGCAGTAGGTCGAAAGTGAACAATAACTACCGCTCAGTCCCCGCACAATGGAAAGACCAAACGTCAACAGCTTCACTCTCAACGCACAGTTGAAGAAGCAACAGGAAATTAGCCATAGGCTCAGAGAATATCTCGTCCGCCAGCATCTCTTTCCTTGTTTACATTGTTATTCAATATTCAAATTTTTAACGGAAGCTCCCAATTTCATCTCGTTATAAAAGGCAGTGAAAGTTACAGACAAATAGTTTCGAGTGTGCTTATCTACAGTTCGAAAAACAGTCTAGGAAAACTTTTGCAAAAATCAGGAGCTGTCTCCATTCCAATTTAAGTCTCGGATTAATTTCTCGTCAGCATGAACGAACAGATTCCAGATCCAAAACTTTATCCGCTCATAGTTTCTGTTACATCTCTTCAAGTCGCTCGAAGAGGATCAGCAAGAGAGATAAAAACTAATCTTAATTTGTAAAGGATGCCAGAATGAAAGATTACTTGAGGGATTACAAGAGAGCGTCTCATGAAGCCCAACTTCAACCCCACGCACCCCAGAGAGCCCAAGTCCAAATTGGTCCAGAAAACACATAATCTGAGTGGAAAACTTTGGGTGCCTTCTCCAGAGTGTGGCAACATGTCAACAGAGTTCCAACAAGGCAGCCGGAAGCTACAAATAAATAAAGCTTGTTCTGCCCTCAAGCCCAACATCCGACTTCTATACGCTAAATACTTCCCAACAAGAACTTGGGCCTCGGGCATAAACTTTACCATCATAAACTTCACACAGTAGCACGGAAGCTATTAAGTTAAACAACTAAAAGTTTTTCCAAGTGAGCCGTAACATGTGCTTGAGCATTGACGTAAGTAACGTATTGAATTCTTGTCCGCAGACATGAAATCCGATGATATGATTCTTCTGTGATGAAATAACAATGGAAAATAAAGCTCAGAGCTCGAGTCTACTATCGTCCTTGTAGGCCTTCTCGGATCAAGAAGAATCGGATTGCAGGCTTTCAGCTCAAAGAGGAACCATCCCGTTGTTCGTCCAATAAATGGGCTTCCCGTAACTGCTTTTATTCCGAATTTATCAACTCTGACTAGAGAAAGAATTCCGTTCAATTCAACTTTGAGCTAGACTTTCCTTGGAACTCCACCAACATTCCCCATAATATTGTCTTCCACAGAATAAAAGCATTGAATGAGGTGATCAACCAGAAATGAAAATGCTCCGAGTTCTCACATTTTCTTCGGAAAAGTTTTAATTTCTGAGGCTTGAATCGGAGCTGAGCGCAGTGTTAAAAGTACGTCTAGCTCAGGACACCCAGCCATAAAGTAAGTAACCTACTCTGAACTTACATTTTCTAATTAAACAAGTAATGGGTCTTTGGCTTGACCCGAGCCAAGACTGATTATTGTGTTTGGGTCATACTAGCATAGAGCTACTGCTGAGGTCCTGCTGGCATGAGCTTAAGCCCTCAAACCGGCTTGTTTTCCGCACTTGAGTAAACAGAGATGAAACTCATCTTAGACTCCGAAATTCGGAGAGAGCAGCTGCATAATTAGGCTCCTATCTCAGGATTAATGCCTTTATCCAGCGTCTATTTACACAAACTATCCACTAAATGGAGTGCAGGGGTGGGACTGCTCCGTGTGCTGGGACAAGAGAGTAGAACTGAATGTAGAATGAAGCTGAGAGACACTTGAGAACCAACCACAACATTCCCTTAGCATCAATCCTAATGACTTGCTCCGGCATAAATGAAAAGGCTGCCTGGAAGACGAAGACAAACAGATTTGGATTCCTACAAGAGGACGAGCACTTATATTTCAACTTCAGCCTCGTCTGTTACCGTCCAAAGCCCAATCTCAATCCAGTGCTTTCTCCACGCAAAGCCGTGCAGAGGACTCGGTTTCCGCAGTAAATAGAATATTTGAATATGAATCCCATTGTGTGGGATGTTGGGGCGGAGGCTAGCGGAAGCTCTGGGAGTACAGAGCCCAAAGCCCCATCCTGTCATTATTTCCTCATTTATTCCCTTTTTGATCCGGAGCAGCGGCCGCGGCATAGAAGACTCACAGTGAAAGCGGAGAAAGCCTCCATTTCATAACTAATGCATTGCATAGCATTAGCATTAAATATCCCCTACTCTCCCGTCATGAAATGTTCTGAGGTTACTCTTCTCGTTCCACGAGTTGGGGCCTCGCTCAGTTTGGGGTCACTGATTCCAAAGGACAGCATTTATCAATAAATCTAGAACTTGAGATTTAATTAAAATTCAGCTTTCTTGAAAACTAGTCAATCGTTTTGAAACAGCTATTTTTGTATTCAAATTTCGAAATTAGCCCTGCCCAGTCCAATGAGGACGAATTGTCAAGAGACGCTTGAGCCCAGAAGTAGACGAGAGAGCCGAGACAGCTCTTCATTTCCGCCCTGCTCCAACTTCGCTCTCCTCAAGAGCCACAGGAAATGCTAATACTTCCTCCTTGTCTTTAATTGGAGCTAAGGCTTGCTGGAAGCCCCGAGCACTCCCGTTCAAATCACCTCCAATCATAAAATATTAAAACAAAGCCTTCTAACCACATCTTCAGAAACTCCGGATCTTCGTACAATTAGACCCACCCACGCCCACATTCGAAAACACTCTCACTTCGAGAGCAAGGCACACAACTCGAAAGTAATCTCAGAATACGTCCGTACAGTTCATAATACGTTGCATTGATTCAAGTGATTGTTTCAATGTAACCACTGGATACCTAGAGCACTTGAACGGCTTCAAAAGCAGGTAACGTAGTGAAGCAAGCTCACGATCCAGGCAGCTCTTTAATTCGCAAGGCGTTTCAATAAGAGCTTTTAGTGTTCAAAATATATTCAATATAAGTAAATATACTGGTTTCAAATTAGTATCCATTTATTTTGAATCACGTCGAGACGAACCTGGAATGCCACGGAAAATTAGAATTAGTTAAAGGGTCATTTGCCCCGACGAGGTGACCCTGCGAAGACGCTGTAACGGCAATATTTTTCCAAAACCCTTGCCTGAGGCTAACGTGAAACCAATCAGCACTATATTAATGCAAACCTAACGGGAACATAATAAAATACGTCTGACACTTGTGCCCAATATTTGGAAAAGGCAGCTTAACAAAATAAGCGCATTGGCCGTTCCACTCCGATTCCGAGTCCATTGATTCCTGTCAGGATAAGACTCCCAACTCTGCACCCTTTTGTTATCTTGATGGAGGCACGGAGCTCATGACTAGTACGAAATATGAATCGGACCCTGTATGAGACGGCATATCACGCTCGTGCTGAAATTAGTAACGCATTCATAATCACTGTCGTCTGGGTTGTTTCATAGTCTGATGTCAGATGAGAGAGTGTTATTCTATGGCTTTGACAAGTCTATTTCGCATTTGAGTGAAAGTCTGTTCTTGCATGCAAGTCCTGTACAAAATAACTTTTCTCCATCAAGCTCTCAATTTTCCTCTTGAGCTTCGTTTGAACTTCTATTTGCATGCCTGAAATGAAAAGTTGAAAACTCGCTTTCTCCGTCGACTCCCTGGAGTGCTCCTGGTTCTCAATGTGCGGGATAATTCAAGTGGAACTCAAGAGTTTCATACATATATTACACGCGTCCTCTAGCCTTCTCATAGACTTCTAATCACAATTATGCAAAGTGTCGCAGCAGTCAGTCAAATTCTCTAAAAGCCCTTAATACTCAGGCACAAACGAACAAATTTCAATCAGAAAATCGAAAGAGAAAAACTAAATTCTGGTTTTGATGGAGAAATGAATATGAAATTGGTTCATGAAATGGCATGAATATTTTCTCCAGCCAGACGCCAGAGAAAGTTTGGCGTATTTTATATTGAATATTTACATATTGGAACTGAAAATATTTATCCTTGGTTTTCATGGAGGTCGGGCATCGGACATATTGACACGTGGACATGTGTCACCTATCCAATTCTAGAACCTCCAAGTAAGCCAGATTCTGAGATTTGGAGTAAGCCAGGTTTGGACAGCATAGACAAGAATATTGAGTTAAATGGCAAGAATTTAGGCAGATTCGTAATTCCTTGGCTCTCTCCGACCGCCTGAAAACTCGGGCAATTCAACTGACCCGAGGCTAGATAAGCCTGATACCACTTGGACCAGCTTTTACGACTTAGAACATGGCGGATTGACTGCTGGTCCCGTCTATGAGTTTTGGAGTTTAATAGGGCAATGAAATATTTTCGCTGGAAGCATGGGATATCTTTTTGATGCTTATTCTTATGACTCTTCAGTTTAGCGTTCATTTACGAGGTTCAGAATAATTCTGCCGTAAAAAGGCTTTAGTAGAACATCGACTTACCTCAGAAGACGTCAAGTAGCAAAGTCGGGAGTCGGCAGACTCGATGGAGGCTTGTTGACGGACAGAGCTGAATTTATGCTGAACATGAAACTCTCGATCCGAAAAGTAACCACCTCGACCCTCACGGTCCGAAAAGTAGCCAGACTTCGATGTACATACTTCAGGTCTTTCGTGAGGCCCGCTGGACCTGCAAATCCATGTAATTCACATTCGCATAGTTCAGAGCTTGACTTAATTTGTTATTTTAGGAGAAAGCTGGGATTTAGAATAAAAGCTCTGAGCTTAGAGGAAGTTAAAAGTATCGTGATCAATCCTGGACTAATGTTCCCAAGCCCAGACTTTCTCTTTTATGAGATCTCTTAATGGAAATAAATGTCCGGACGAGAAAGTCCTGAAAGCAGAACGGAGAAGCACCCGCTCCATATTTTAGCTCAGTTTTCTCAAATTGTAAAAATGATTTATGGGAAGTGAGGAGTACTGAGTCACCAAGTCTCCTCCCACCTACAAAAAATATGCCTGGCTCCAGTCCTTTCTCTCGTCTCGACATTTATTTCTTCATTGGACAGACTCACAGATGAAGGTTCTGTGGGTTAGACAGAACCTCTGTTCTGCATGCTAGCATGTTAACGCTTATCTAATTTAATATTCTTATGTTACATCTACGTGTAAGTGAACATTACTGGATATTCAGCAGAATATCTGAATTAGTTGTGAGCGTACATACCGTGAGTTGTGATCACTGAGATATCCCCGATCCTTGAAGTCACTGTAGTAGCCACCGCTGAGAACATCCGAGTCCCGTGACTCGCGTGAGGGCTCCCGACTTGACCCAGCTCGGAAGTTGTCTCGAGCCGCTACAGGCATAAATCTTGGAAGTGTGGTCGAGCGTGAATTGGGTGGAACAGCTGGAAAGGATTACACAGAAAAGGAAAATAAAACTCGGGATCATCATAAACCATATTCACTACCACTGGAGGGAGAGTCGCATGTAGGGAGGACGAAAACTACAAGTGCATCCGCGTACTACCCACGAGCCTTGGTACAGAAACTTAAATTCTGCTCCCACTAAATTATTAATAACAATCTGGGCGAGACACTTTGTAACGAGAAATAGAGAACGGGATCCGAATTGAAAAGTGAAAACTCAATAGCCGAGAAAGTCCTCTACAAACACCATCTGGAAGTAATTACTGTTCAACGGAAATCGGTTCCAACACGCGAGAATGCATGTTTAACCTTCATAAACCCTCAGTCCTTTCACCACAGCAGTTCCGGAGTGTGATCTGGACTGGAGGCGGGATGTGGTGCCGCCCTGTAACTAAACTATTTACTTCCATTTTTTATGTTCTACTATAGAAATCCTGTCTACCTTCTAGCTGAATATTTTATAAAACCACCGTCAAAACGACTACAAATTTAGCCATCAAAGACAGTACGGATAACATGTAGCTCCCATACCCTGAGCCCTAGATCGTGTACATTAGAAAAATGTAAACTTAGATTGTAAATTGTTTAACATGTACAACACAAAGTTAACAATGGTTTTAAAAGTTCTAGTACCTCAGTTGAGCGTTCACTTAGTAAAACTGGAATTAGGACGGGGGCTATCCAGAGCCGGAACGGTAGTACTTGTTCGGGAACAAAGGATTTAGCATACCTACTGCTATTAATTTTACGCTACACATTAGACACGTTTATTACCTTAAAAATGAATAATTCAAGCTTATTACTAGTACAAATTATTTAGATGAACAAGAATTTCAATACATTGAAATGACCGAGACCCAATTGAACACGAGCGAGCCCTGGTCAGTTTGATATTAACCTGGTTTGAATGAACGTCATTTCATGAAAATTTCAAAGAGAAAGTCTGTCTAATGAACGGAGCTTATAACTAGCAAATGAGTTCTAGCTCACACTATTTCAAGTAGTTCATTGAAATGGGAGCTCAGAGTAAGTTAAGTACTCATTTTACGAGTCTTGACTCCGTCGTGCCTCTTGAACCAAAAGAAGTGCTTAAATTCGAACAATAAAATGTAGCAAGAAGCAAAACTTTTCCTCTTCAATCCGAGTTATTTGAAGAAAGCGGCCTAAAAGGGTTTTACTCTCTCGCAGCAAATCATCATCTACAATAAGCTCTGATGCATAAACAAAATTCATTAGTAATTTAGCGTCAGGGAAAGTCCCTTTGTGCTCGCTCTTTCCCTTCTTATTACTTCCGCTCTTCCCTCAACTCAAACTCTACCTTTCTCCTCCTTTCTTCTCTATGCTTCTATGGAAAAGCTTTTTCACAAAAAGATGCAAATTGAAATCTAATTTGCTTCCATCCTTAAATATTAGTTAAAGTCGTACTCGCATGAGAGAGAATTCATCTTCCCCTGAACAGAAATCTTCCGTTCTAATACAAAAGTTCCAATTCCGATTCCAATTTCAGCTCGTTCGAGCTTTTGACTTTCTCCAAGGTCAATTCATTTTCAGGCCTGATGCCTTTTCTATTACATTTTTATCGTATCATATCATATATTCTGAACAAAGTATAGAAGCGATCCTGAATGACAGTATGAATCGAATCCCAATTCAAATGATCAAGGAGAAAGTTATATTTTTCGCTGGTGAAAGTTTTCAGGAAGTGTGATATTTCCCTAGCAGATGGCAGTGGACTTACCACATAACAGGGTAGCCGTAGCTGCAATCTGCAATGCAGATCTATGTATACGCTACGTGTTTCTTTAGCTAATAATTTGAGCATAACTATTTATGAGCTACGAATACATCTATATTATGTTTAGCGAACTATACCCTATTTTAAATTAAACGATGCTAATAGGCTGCTTATTCCAGCGTGTTAAGCGGATCCAACAGGGCAGAAGGACTCTAAAACTCTCTAATTACAGACAGTGTATGTAAATTTCGATTCAAACCAAGGAAATATTGCATGCTAATAATCAGCGGGAATAAGGACTGAAAAGCTTATCTAACGAAAAGAGCTTGAGATCCAGTATTTACTTTAAAAAGAAGCAGGTACGTATTGACTTTTCTTGGTTCGCTAGTCTTCTTTAAACAAACAAAAAAATGAAGGAGAGAAGCTTGCCTTTCCAATTTACCAAATCCACATAAAAAACAGTAACAGACTTCTAGTGAATAGTGTTTCCTGAGTAGACGCATTCAGTTGAAATATCCCTAATTTGCAAACTCAGGCAAATTGCAGACTTCAGGATATATTTTAAGCTCTCTAACCACTTAGCAAACTATGAGGTAACGATGATTAAACATCCCTGTTAACGAACAGTACCACAACCAATACAATTTGCTACCTTTTTCCCAAACAAGAGCTGCGAGTTTTAGTTGCTCGCTCATCAAAATTTGTTTCCAATAACTACTTGAAATATCTCAGAATAATACGAGTTCATTCTAGCCACACTTTGCACTCTGCATAGCGTATGGCGTTGTTATATTCCCATCCCAGCGGCATCCTCTCTGCATACATACTCTCTTCCGTTCTTTAAACGTTTAAAAAATGTAAACTACCGAGGTTTTCGTTGCTTTGTGAAATAATAGCTTCGAAGGTGTGAAGACTGTAGCTCTCAGCATCCATGCCCTTGGCCAATGTGTTTCTGAGGTGTTGCTCGTATTCTAGAAGTAGCCTGGCCGTTGGGGAACCGGGTGACGGACTTTTCGGAACTAAATATATAAAATTAAATTGGTCAAAACACAGTTCCAAATGGCAATTTTGGATGGGTGATATTATTATTAGTCGAAAATTACCATCGCCTTCCGGGCTTGAGCTAGGGGGAGTGGTGGCGTAATATGCGTGATCAAAGGCTGGGTGATGGTAGTGATGGTGGTGGCGGTAGTCGGGAGGTGAGGCTTGATCAGACTTCTTCGCATAGCCCGTCTGAGTGCCCACGCCAACTCCACGACCTACAATAGAGACCGAAGCAAAGTTTAGCACGTAATTAAATCCAAAACTTTCTCAGCAACTAATCTCAGGCGGGTGAAAGTGACATGTATCAGAGTAGGCTGAAAAAACTTTATCAGATTATATCACCAACCACAAGGAGTCAAAACTGAGCTTGTGGTTGACATTATTTTATTTTTCTACATACTGCGAAATACTACTCAAAGTTCATACTTTAGCAAATAATAATGTCGAGAAAGTTAACCATCGAATTGAAAAATGTTCAATAATAGTATAGATATTGCTATTGTATTGGTTTTTAAAGGCAGATTGATGTATGAGTCATCATCACTCACTTCGTTCATGAGCGCGTCGTAGTGTTTCTGCAATTCTACGTCCTTGCGTGTCCCTCGACTGTCGGATTTCAGGTTCCGAAATATAGCCATCCGTGTGGTAATTTCGACGAGACACGTCAGGTGACGTGACGACTGAGCTCGCTGACATGGGCATTGGCTTGAGAAGCCTTTTCAAAGTATGACTATCTGTTAGGCCATCGCCAGTCGGAGTAGTGTTCGTCCCAATCGTGGATTTCGAAGAGCGACCCCGGCTAGAAACATAATAAACACACGCTCGGTTAGGTACTCATTTCAATGGGAGCATAACTTTTACGATCCAGATGATGGTACTTTGGAAAAATACAATTTAACAGCATACCCGTTGCTGGGATAATGTGGTTGTTGGAGGACAAGTTCAGTTTGTTGCTGTTGAGAAGTGACCCCTCGTCGCCCCGTCTGACCTGGCTGAAGAGCTATGTTGACGTCATCCGTGCTTTTGCTCCTGCTCTTCTTCCGGTCTATGGAAGAGTCGCCTTTCCCAGTCTCTCCGTCCGAATAGTCGACAGACTTGGAAGAAACGATTTCTCGTCCACTACTTCGACCTGACCCGCGGCCACGTACCGCTCCGCTCCGTCCTGCTTCATTCTCGGAGCATGTACCCGTTCCCTATGAAATTTTATTGTCGTATCAGTTTATAGGATTAATCTAACGGAAATAAGTAATACACTTTAGTCCTCATCACTTCCGGCATACGTGCTGACAGCTAACGCTCAGGGCTAGAAGACATACGTACTCCGTGTACATAACTGAACAATTGCTTTCAAAATGAGCTTTTTGTATTGTAAAATAATACAAGTATTTCCGGAGGTGCTTCTTTCAAAAGAAATAACTCTCGGACCACATAAGAAAACTATCTTAATGGAATGAGAAAGTCATTCCAAGGAATAATTTTGTATCCGTTCTGACCGGAAGCCTTCCAAGTCGCTTGTTTGCCCTATAATTTCCGTTGAGAGGAATCCGAATAGCTGTCTACTGTTGCTTACTTTCGATTCAGTTCGGCGCATTGTAGCGTAAGTCTCGGCACCAGTACCCTTGTCTCTTCCTTGGGGACCTTGTTGATTGAGTGTTGAGCGAGGAAGCGTTGAGGCGGCTAAATGAAAATTGGCATAAATTTCATTAACATGTGACAGGCTGGAAGTTGGAAAATGGATGTACCTATTTAATCTGACACAGATAGTGACCTACCTCTAAAGCGAGGGTCCATTGCCCGAAGTCGGGCATACTGCTCCGCAGTCATACAGGTGCATTGGGGCTCCCGAGCCTTGGAGGGGGAGGTGGGAGTGGAGATTGGACGGCGTCTGCCAGCCGTACTTGCCGTCGAGTTGAGTCGCCCACTGCCACCACGGCTTCCGCCAGCGGAACCGCCACCTCGCTCGAACCCCCGCCCAACTCCAGTGAGCATTCCGGTTCCAGCCGCCATCCCAACGCCCCCGCCAACTCTCGTACTGTTATCCAGCTTCAATGAGTAAGAAGAACTGGCCTTCCGGGAAAACTTGAAGGCTGGTGACTACAAAATTAAAAGTTAGAACTAACTTCACACTTGTTAGTGCGATGCGTCCGTGATCAGCTATGCAACTTAATTCTTGTGACTTACACAACAGTCTTTGAATTGTTTGGCATCGATAGGAGAGGTGAAGTTGAGCCCCCATGTGTCACTCGTCACCGGATCCTTCCAATACACAAAACACTCGGATGCTTGTCCAATACGTGTTCCTAAGAAATCAGAATTAGCTAATTTATATGATTGAGCAGATAATCTGGACTAAGGATTCGCGAAGAATCTGACATCGATCTAAAATTGGGCACTTCTAGGTCAAACCCGCTGCTAGAAAGCATTTCGACAAGAAAAATTATTCGCTATATTCGTTGCTTAGTGCAAAAAATGAGGATTTCACAAAACGAACTAAATATCTGATGAGTAGAAACAGACTCAGATAAGTACTTTCATGGATAACTCTGATAGCTCCCCAGAAATCTCTTGGGATATATAAACAATTTAAAAAGTAGAGCTTTGTTCGGAGAAAAAACAAGAGCTCAATTATACATAAATCGGACTTTCACCGGTAGATAAACGGGGTTTAGCAAAAATATTCCAAATTTAATGAGCCTCACTTTAATCCGCTGCAAACTGAAATTGATTGGAAACCAGTGAGATTCTCTGGATTGGAAATAAATAACTAATGTTCACTGCAGTAGCATCGCCGCACTAAATTTTAAACCAAGATTCAGGATCGGTAACGGAATGCCTTGTATCTGCAGTGCGGCACAAGAATCAGGGACAACAAGTCCTAGGCTTATCTTTCTTCCCAAAAAAAGTTCTCTAAAATAAAGTAGGTAATATTCAAAACATAATATTCAAAATTCAAGACAACGGCTGACGGACGATTCAGATCGACGACAATAATTAGGATTAGGATTAGTTTGGGAGAGGATACGAAATACGACGCTATACGTGGCAGGGTACTCTTATCCGTAACGACTAGTTTCCCCTTTCCCCTGAAACATTGAAATAGCTGTGAACGCTCTCACCACAATCTGAAGTGCTGCATTCACAATATAAAAACTGAAGGTCCTGCTGGACGGATTACTGTTGTCGGACATAATAAAATCTACAAAATCTTAAAAATGCTGTTTGCTGCGCGTTGTATACTAATGTCTACTTATAGAGAACACAAACATGGAGATTACCTGGTTGAACCAATCTGACGTCTAGTATCTTATCCACTTGAGAATTGTATGCTGTTATGTGAAATACAACCTCCGGTGAGTCCTGTCGAAAAATTAAAAAAAAAAAAAAAAAAAAAAAAAAAAAAACAATTAGTCAATACACAAGTAGAAATACGTAGGTAGTAATATGTATCTACAAATTGTATGTACGATTAATCGTGTTCCTAATATCAAAGTGGGATTCAAGATGCAAGATGCAAATTAGTTATAGGTACCTACTAAAAAGTTGCAAGTATAATTACAACAAAAGTGAGTATTAGAGATTGGAGGCTAGCATTTTCTCTGCTGGCAACGCCGATGGCCGATGCAAGACGGTTTGCTGTGTTTTTATCTGCCATATTTATGGTCTTTCAGGACAATGCAAAACTCCTATTTTCTGACTATGCAGCTTGGCTAAGGCTAAGATACAAACACAGCTGGTCACTCAGGGTTCAGCTGAATTTCAAACTGAAATCTAAAAGCTGTCGTTTGCCGTTCAAATAATTTATCGGAATGATTAATCCGTGAGACGTCTTTTGCATGGCTTTTTAAAATCGGGAAAAACAACTTTACTGGTACCAGCAGCAGCACCAGCTCCACCCAGCACATCATCCCATCCTCATTTCTCATCTAGTAATCCGCAGTTTCATACGTTACGCTTACCAAGACGCTTACTTTATTGTATTTTCAATGAATGAAAGTCGGCCGGGGATTAAAATTTCTTGTGGAATATCACTCAAAGCCATCTTGGCTTGGGCTTAGGATTATACGGACTTTAATAATTGTACTTATATACTTCCTTACTTACGTCAAACATGAAAAACGCTGAAGTGAACAGGTTACTGCCAAACCTGATTTTAGTATGTTACGTTTAAATGTGTTTTGCTGAATTTCACTTTAGTAGATCAGTTAAACTTCTTAGGTCTCGGATATATACTTGTCTAGATGTAGATAAGTACAGTTGCAATATTAGATATGCAACCTGTGGATCGCGTTACGCTTCTCCTAACCCAACCTAAATAAAGTGCTATCTATCTTGAGTTAGGGTAGGGTTAGGAGAAACATAATCCTAGGGCGGCATACTACATCAGTACCCGGATTCTAAAGAACTTCGGTACGCTTAAGTAGCGACCAACTAAATTCTTCTGAACGTTAACGATTTAATGTTTCGTACACGGGATATTCGTAAGTAGCAAGTAGCAAATGGAGGAGACGTGTGTGTGCTAAGAAGAGACCAGCATACCTGTACGCATGTGATGTTGACTGGGACGAGGTCTTCGGAGACCTGTTGCCACTTGACCGTTCCTCCGCCCGCGGAGGAAACGTGAAAAACCTCAGCCCAAAGGCGGAGAAGGTGACCGTCCCGTTTGCTGAAACTTCGACTGCTCGACCCAGCACTCCACGGCGTGTCTTCATAGCGATATGGCTTCCGACTCAGCGGTCCACAGTTACAACTCAGCTTATTCCCCATCAAGAAGATCACGGTGAGGCTGTTGTTGAAAGCGGACTTTGATTGTCACCGTCCAGACAAGTCTCCTAGTGATTCAGGACAACAACAGACATAGACTTCGAGTCAGGCAGCATAGCTCCAGCATCATGTCTTCGAGACAACCGATGCTGTTCCACGTTCAACGACCACTGAGAAACCCCCTGAATCGCCTCAAAGGTTTTCCAACTACTTGAGACCAATTTTAGGATGCTGGGTCGTGCTGGTGTAGCTGATCCTGAAGATGGGTTGCCTGGTTCTGAACACTGAAATGTGGGGTTGACTTGAGCCCGCTTAGGTTTTTGTCCTCTCCGGGGACACATCCTATGAAATGTACAAAGAAATCAAGTCTAGAGATATTTGAATATCTATCATTGGAGAAAATTGTACGAAATCGAGAGGAAAGAATTAAAAAGGTGTTAAATCCATTCAAGCTTTTACCCTCGATTAATTTATTTAAATTTAGAGATAATTTTTGCTGTTCTCGCATTTTGGTAATTTAATTTCCTAGCTTGGTAGAAATGCTTTTATGCAGCACCATTGACTCTTCTCGCATGCTTGTAGGTGCGGTTTCCTGTTTAAATACCCTTGGGCAGTATTTGCCATCCGTAAATGCCTCGGTGCTGGTGTTGTTCTGAAGCCGCAAACAAGATTTCAGCATTTCGAGGAAAGCCTTTTTTGAATAGGTAGCTCATTTAGCTAGTTGTGTCGCATGTAGCTTTCTATTCTGGATGAATAACTTTCAAACTTAATATTAACAATACAACGCAGATTCTCTGGTAGCCTAATTAGCGTCATTAATATTTTGAATACGTATTATCAGCTCTAAGGACAATTATTGATTATACTGATCTTCGAAGAAGCCGAAAAAGCTATCAAAATGCTACCTATTTTGGTTTTGTTTCATTTCAGCAGAATTTCCATTAACGAAACAAATAATGTACAATACATCAGCTAGTAATTGGTCCTGTTACGAAACGGTCGTATTTATTCCTAAAAAGCCTTTTCAATTCAATTTCATATTTCGTGTATTATATAAAGTTAGCATTGTATCAATTTTGAAGAACGTAATCTATTTACGTATTGTGTGAGCTCAACTGTTGTTGAGAAGAGAAGCTCAGATAAATTGGATCTTGAGTAATAAGCTGGGATAATTTTGATAATCCTATTATCAAGTTTCACAGCTCGAGCTGAAGCCCTAGAAATCAAAGTGAGTGAAAGTAGCGGTGAAAGGCGAGATATGAAGCGTGTATTCCCTTTGACTTCTCAGAGGCCTCGTCGCGCCTTTTGTTCCTCTTGTATTCAAATATTGATCTGTTGGAGGATTTTCTGTGGCTGAGGCAGGGAAAAACACTTGTAAGGATGCTGTGTGTCCCAGTAGCCAGTACAATGAATCTCAGTTGTCCCAGTCTGTCCAGCACGATGTTTCTCTGCTTGCCTCCACGTAGTAGGGACGACGTGAGGTACTTTGGACTAGACATTGAAACCCTACAGGATTTATTTATGACTATTTTGCAAAATGAGCTCCAACCTACAAGGACTGTATGTATGTGGAGCAGAGGAGCTCAATCAGTTGAAATGAAAGCGCAAAATGATTACAAAAACTTGTGAATAATGAATGTTTGTCCTGAAATATTGTATATTTCGTGATTTTGGAAGTGAGCAAGTTGTCTGGCTGTTCTCAATTCCCTTCTGCTCACATTTTGGAAACTTAAGCTTTTACGGATTCCATTGTGCTTAGATTATAAAAGGAAGCCATACATTGTTTCAATTGACAATGGTATAAATATGACAATGGGCTTGGTTCTGATTCTGACTGATCTGAATTTCCAATTCGACGTAAACAAGTCTTTGCTAGCTGATGCGTAGAAAGTAAAGCAGGTATTAATTGAATTAAACTTTAGAAACATATTGAACAATACACGACGGTTATAATTAGTTTTTCCAGGTAAACAGTCTAAAAGGAACAAGGGTGGGATTAGGTAACTCTACATTGGGTTGAGTTACGTAACAATCAAGCACCCTGTACATAAGCTACATGCTTTTTAGTTGTGGTGAAAGCTGAGGCTTGGCGTTGATGGAATCTCGAAATGCGTGTCAGGGACCAATTTGGGTACAAACGTAGTACCTAGCTGTTACACTATCTATATAGACCCATTACAGATAAAAACAATGCTTGTAAGCGAGCATGAGTTCCTGTTGGAGAATAAGCTGCAGTCTCTAATGATGTGCAAAAGAAAGGGAGCAAGGTAAATTAGCTAATTATGTGTAGGAAATAGCAAGAGCTCTACCTGTAGGCCCATCATTCAGCTGCTCATCTTCCCATCTATCATTAGAGAGCATTTATAAGCGTGGGCCTATACCTCTGCATAATATGCATATTCGAATCTCCATGCTTCGCCTCCAGCCATTTTCGAGAGAAGCTTATTTCAGCTCTCTTTAATTTGCATTTACCAATTTAAAGTTCAGCTCTGAGCCTTTGCTTGTTTGAAGCGTCGACAGTGGAAATCCGTTCCGGAACCAGTCCGGAGGCAAACTGATAACAGCAACTGATTAGTTGAAGGCCGGAAGCAACTTTCTCGATTCTGTTGGCCCAGAATAGATCGGAGAAAGCAGAGCGTGAACTGTGTAATGAGGTTTTAATTCCTTCTATGCACTTCAACTTAATTGAATAATATGGTTAATAGACTCGGCCTCAGAAATAGAATTCCGGGCTTGGGCTTCTCGAGCAGTAGTGTGTGTAGGTGGTGGGAAGGAGTCTGGAAGATGAGGAGATTAGAAACTCGGCTTAAAATGTATAGCTTCCGAGAGACAATGAACCCTTGGCGAGGAGAGTTTGGCTGGAGCAGGCACTACTGGGCAGAACTGTGTCAGCAAGCACGAGCGGATCTCTGTGGACGTGCAGAGAAGAGCAGCAGCAGCGTCAAGAAGGGCTGCTGGCAGGAAGAACTACTACTGGCGGCTTCTCCATGAACAACCATTTATCACTTGATCCACAATCCACTTTACCACGTTCGAGGCTCTGCAGGATCATCTCCAAACTTTCAGCACTCCTCCGCCCGCCGCCTAGCTCTGCTACATACCATCCATCCGCTTTCACCCAACACCCTTTCATTTCCCTCTCAACTTCTTTTCCAGGAAGTGAAGCCGAGGTAGAAAATCAAAAACCAAAACTCTGCTCCACTCACATGTCCCTTTCATGTTCCAGCCACTTTACACAATTCCTCGACCAATTGAACCTGACTATCGACCTATGTAGCTCCCCATGCACAACATCAAATTAAAAGCAATTAACAACTATCAAACTAAATACGCGCATGACCACCCAGCTATCAAACATTACTGTATTCAATCCAGATATCATCGTCATAACCTTCAGGCCAAGCATCTTAAGATACTCAGAGTATCTTCAACATATTTCTGGTAATTTAATGCTATTTAATCGAATTCGCTTCCGGATGAAAGCCATTACTCAATAAAGTCAAGAAGAAAAGGCTAAAATTGAAATAGATGTGGGTGAAACGACGTTGAATGCCCTCCGAACTCACTTGCGGTCTATGTAGGTCAGCCAAGTGATCCTGTGGCCTGTCACTTAAATATACATGTCTCACAGCATCAGCCTTTTATTTCTTCTGCATTATGCAGACTTTCAAGAGACAAGACGTTTGAAAAGTCATGAAAGCCAGTTTGCGTCAAAAGTTTGCAATATTCAGAGATTGCAACACTTTGGATAAGCTGCTGAAAGAAGTTTTCGTGAATGTCGAAATTGAATCAAGGAAACTCCACGTTGTTGAGGAAGTCAGATTCCAAATTATTTTTGTACCAGGATGCTCGCCCCCGTGCTTCCGGAAGTTTGGAATAGACAGCTGAGCTCGCTCGAAAAGTCGTATACTGTAGTTCGTGTTCGAGGTGTGAGAATTAGGAGAAAGGAAAAGAGCGGATGAAATGAAAAGTTTTTTTTAGCAAAACCCTGGTTGCTACATAATAGAGCACCAAGCGCTTATGGACATGGAGACTCTATGTACAGCATAGAATAAAAAGTCAGTTTTTTGTAAAGTGGAACATAAAAGTGATGATAAAACTTTTGCTGAGACTCATTCAGGTAGGAGTTAATTATCATTATAGAGAAAAGTGTTGGAGGAAGAGCATTAGAGAATAGCAGTTTAATTGCTCGTTCGCAGGGGTCGTTAATTACATCCTGTGGTTCGTCCTTTTATTGGCACGTGTTGCGTGCGGCACTCACAGAGCACACACTCGCTTCTCCTACCCAATGATTCAATTATCTCAAGGAAGTCGACCGATAGTTTGGAGTCCATCAGTTTTCTCTTCGCTGATACGGTCGTCAAGGCGTGAATGCTCAATCCAAGCCCTGTCCCGCTACGTTCAAAGGACGTTTCCATGTATAATGAGCTTACTAGGCCTCGCAAATCCAGACAGATCAGGACTAACTCCTTGTTATGCAAATGATCAAGTTTTCCAGCTGACAACGCCAGCATGTATCATAATCATACGCTACAAACCCACTGCCAGCCCTTTGTGCTTAGCTGAGCGTGAGAAAAAATATGGAATTGACACATGCTTTATTGATTCGTAAGTTTTTGTTTCGTTCTCGTAGTTTGACCTGAGTCGTTGCATTAGGGCCTTAGAAGTGCAGTGCAATAAGCCATAAAGTTTTGTCGAGAAAGTGAAAGCATTCCAATGGTATTTGTAGGATTTCTCAGTTTCCTGTCGCCATAATGCTAAGTAAGCTAGCTGCCTGGGGTCCTGCTCTTGCTGGCCGGGACGAGGCAAAAAATTTACCTACTACTACTGGTCGAAATTCAGCGAATTGAGTAGAACTCTAGAGTAAATGAAATGATTCTGTCCTCTTTCTGGGACTTGTGCCACTTTCTCCAAGTCCACATTATTGCAGACATCGCTTGGGCTTGGTTCTACGTGATTTCCACATGACCTATTTTCACTTTAATGCATTTACTTTCGTATATGTTTCTAATGTGTCTCATTTTTGACGTCGATGAAGACGCTGGGTATTGACATCAAACATTATGTGAATGCAAAGTCCAATGAAAGTGTGGATTCTTTTAAGAAGAAGAGAAAGGCTGGGCTGAGACGCTGGACTGACTTGAGAGAACCCAGCAGAGCATAGAGAAAGTTTTGTGAGCTGAAAAGGGTAGGGAGATGACGATGATAGTTTGTATGCACATAATCAGAGTTGTACGTACAAGAGCGAGCACAGAAAAAACTGCAATCGATCTTCCTTCGATATGTGAGCTAAACTAATGGGAAGTGGTGGCTAACTGACAGGCAGAATTGACGGCAGACATCTCAAGAAGTGGATTGGACCGTACCAGAACCCACACGGGAGGGATCAAGTTATTGAAATAATTCCTTCATTTTAGTTCGATTCTAGACAGTTCGAGCATGACCAAATGAACCTTGTTTTTCGGATTAAGCTATGGTTAAGCAATCCTGTCAGGATCGGATTCATTTTCGGATTAAGCTATGGTTAAGCAATCCTGTCAGGATCGGATTCATCAAATAACGGATGGTAATGAACACGGGACATAAGATGAGATCATGGTGACAGTGTCGCTTCAAGTGGGTCTTTTAGGGGCTGCACACACCTGGCAGCTGTGTGTTGAGAACATAATAGGTTAGGCATTACGCCATGCTCTTTGAGTTCTCCGTTTGGGTCAGAACAGATCACAGTTATCAAGTGACATGTGTCACAATAATGTGGATGGGTTGGACAGGAGCAGCTAAGCACATGGTCGCTGAGACCGAGACGCAGTTGACCGTGGATACCCTTCAGTGTCGATTCATAAGCACACCCAAGAGCAGTTTCGGGAATTCAGTTACCGAAGTGAAAGGCTCGCGGACTCATCATCATCAGCCAACCTGTCTGGAGTCCTTAATGGCCCTTTCATATTGATAAACACATTTAAGGGCATCTCTTATTTCTCAATTTCTCTCATTAGCTAGAGCCCAGAGCTGAGGAAGGCTGTCAGAGCTCGAGTCGCTTTCAAAGTGTTGGTTGACATCATGTCAAAATCAAAACTAATAAGTTGCGCATTACACAAACCCCATTGTAGCCAGGCTGCTCAGCACAAATTTAATGATGGAATATAAAAGGCTTTGGCGAAATCATTAGATTTGCACGCTTCTCTTTTTTCACCAGGATAGGATTACTTCAACAAAGCACCTGCCCAAGGTGTCTTTCAGAAATATCTTGAAGCTTCTCAAAAAATATGCTTGTGCCAAAAATAGTTTCTTTGTATTCTAATCCTCCTCCATGTCACTGATACGGATAGAAATACAATTATTTGCGAATCTATTTAAAACACACTGGGACTCCTTGGGTAGGCTCTCTAATCCGCGACGTTGACTATTTTTAACTCGACTCCATTGATCAAGGAATTAGCTTCCATAGCAGGAAATTACTGATAAGCAACAGTTCCGCTTATCGGTTTATCGATCTGGGACAATTTTCAGTTGGCTTTCTTCAACAAAACATTAAGCTACTATTTTGAAAATGCCTTGCTCTTGTGCCAATTTAATGGCAGAAGATGAATTCGCTCGTCAACTCATCAGATTGGCACGCTTATTTTTTTTGGTAAGTACAGGATTACGCAAACAAAGTACCTGTCCAAGATTTGAAAGCATCTAAAAGCTTCTGGAGAAAGCCTTGTTTTTGACAGATATTATCTTCTTTTTGTCCTCAATCTTGGTGTCACAGATAAGGATAAACACACAAAGTATTTTGTATTTGCAACGCTTGTTGTGCAAATCTTTAGAAAAAGAACGAGTAGGCGTCGACATGTAGTTCATAGCTTAGAAGTGAAAGCCCAGGAAAGCATTATGGATCAGAGAAAATCACGGATAATCACGTGCAAAAAGGCATATTCTGGTCGTCCTCCTTAAATAATTAGAATATTCCGACTTTTTGATTGGGGATCCAAGTCGTTATTATATCTTTTTTGAAATCATCCTGTTTTTTCTCAATTTAATGAAAAAATATGAAAATTTTTCTCTGGAAATCATTAGATTCGCACGCGCCTCTTTTTAGTCAGGCTGGAATTACTTAGCATCAAAGTACTGTCCAAGGTTTTCCTTAGAAAAGTAGCTTCTAAGAGCTTCTGAGGAAATCTGTGCTTTTGACAAATATTTTTATTACAAAATCCTCCATGTCACAGATACATGAAAAGAAATTTAATTAATATTTGCGAATATAAGAGAACCACGGAAACGGGTTGGCGTCGAGTAGGCGTTCTGAATGGCGAAATTGACCGTCTTTAGAATATTAGCATCAAATGATATCAAAGTATTGTGTAACTAGAAGCAAATTACAGATCGCCAGAAAACTCCGCATTTTGGATTAGGATTAGATAAGAGGGTTTTATGTGGTGAACGAGCACATAGCCTTCTGTCTGTCCGTCCGTATAGATTTCTAGATGCGCTGTCGGAATCGGAAATCGAAATGATTTGAAATTCCAATAAAAAAAATCCTAACAATTAATTCATGACAAATCGAGTTGAAAATGCTGATGAGCATCACTGAAAAAGTATTCGAATCGAGAATAAATTGTTTGAAAAAATTACACATTGCAGTTAAACCAATTGCTAAAATAACAAAGTTCCGAAAAAATAGAGTTATTTTTTCTAAAGTTTGTCCGGCTGCTTATCCTGGAACCCCCAGCTTAGCTAAATTACATGTGCACTTTAAAGGGCAGATTATCTGACGAAAGCAGCCTAACTGTACCATACGTTTTTAGTAGAACTCACTTTAGTAAGCGCCTTGCTTCGCTAACCTTCAGGTCACAAGCTGCCGTCTTTCAAGCAAATCACGCCAGTGTAATTTCGACGATAATTTTTAAATTGACATAGTTTCAAATTGCTCTGATCCTAATTGCATAATTAGGTTGAGATTTTTGAAAATGCTTCTTTATTTGTACCAATTTCGGAATAAAGTGGGAAGAGCTTTTACGAAATCATTCGTAAGCTTCTTTCTTTTCGCCAGGATGGGATTACTTAGAAACAAAGTACCTGTCCAAGATTTTCTTAAGAAGCTTCTGCTAAAAGCTTCTGCAGAAATCCCCGGTTATGACGCACACATTATTTTTTTTTGCTCTCGATTCGCCAAGTAATTGATCCAGATAGGAACATAATTATTTGCGCATATAACGAAACAGCGGAAGCGGAAAACAGGTCTAACAGAAAAGGATTTGAGATGTTGGACGTTGAGTATGCTTAACTTTTCTTGGGAGTAAAGAGCAAGGAGCACAGAATTTGTGTCCATGGGAGCAAATAAGCGTAATCTCCAAAGAGAAAGCTTCTTTACTCGATGCCGGAGGCGATTCTTTGACTTAGACGTCGTCTGCTTTCAAATTGGTCCGATCCAAGCCCTGCCCTCTTTATGCCAACTTAATATCAGACTAGAAAATATCTGGCAAAATCATTAAATTGAGTGCCTTCTTAAAATGAATTTGCTCGCCATTATCGTCATTAATCGAGTTATCAAAATCAAAATTGCCTTTGCATTGAAGCAAGAGTGCTTCCTGGGCTTAGCTATTTATTAAGCTGCTTTTATTCTCAATTTCGAAGAAGCGGAGCTGTATCATATCCGTTATAGGCAGCTAACATGTAACAAGATAATTATGCGACAAGGATAAAAGACTGACAAGTTATATGAATACTCACTAATGAATATAAGCTACGAGCAGTTTTGCTGACAAAAGGCAGCGCTTCACTGCTTTCTGCTAATTTGATGAGCCGTCAGTACTGCTCTACCTACTTTTAAATTGTATAGCAACTTCAGCCAATATTTCAGATCCATTTCCAAACCTCTGATTATCGGAGATTGCTGGCTGGGTGGACTGACGCAAATATGCAAATTTTTTCTTTTATCTGAGTCGGAGATCGACGCCATGCCGTCTGTCTTTTGGTTGATTTTTTTAGACAATTCTGTCAGTTCAAATCAGTTCAGGAATAATATGTCATTCCTAGTCTCGGTTATTCGCAACGCAAGACACAACGCCATGAGTTATGTTGTTATTCCGTAAATGACAGCTCGCTCTATTCTATTCATATGCATGCAAGTAGCATGATGCCTCCATAAAACAGACACGTCAACTCAAAGTTAGTAGGTAGCTCTGACTGAATGCTCGTGAAATTCGCCGTACTGAATTTTGACTTTTGTGACAGCTCTCTGCAGAGCGGAGCTTGTCACCTGTCTAGGAATCAGAGACCATTGCCTGGCAGGGTGGGGTTAGCACCTCAGCAGTCATTCCTCATACAGCCTTTGACGGATGAGCCAGATATACCTTTGCACTAGATAGAAGATAGAACCAGGCGTGAAACCGGATTCGGAACTGATCACTCATTATCACCCGGAGCACCCGCCTCCTGTCAGGAATTTGAAAACTTGACATTATTTTCCATTGTATTCTGTCTAGTTCGGAGTTTGAATCGTCTGGGTAGCTGTCTTGAGCGCTGGCAGTGTTGGATTTCAGAGCACTCATTCTTGGAGTTGTTGTGAGCTCAGGTTCATTTGAAGTGGCTTGGAACAAGGAGAAAGTTGTAGGGAGAAGGGCTCGTAAAAGTTCATGGTATGTAAGTTTGTGTGAAGGCGTGGAGGGAGAGGACTCGGGCCCTGCTCAGGCTCTCTCTATCATAAACTATGGTTTAGGGAGATTGAAATTAAATATTTCATGAAGTTCGCAGGAAGAGAAAAGTGCCTAGTTCTCAAAGAGAAAGCGACGCAAGGAAATCAAATGGGATTCCGCCAACGCAGCTTCTCTCATGCCCCACTTACAGCCCCAGTCAGTCTCCTCCAGCAGCCTACTTAACTCCCTTATTTACTCCACGACGACGTGGGCACTGGAGGAGGCTTAATGAGGCGATAGCCGATCCCAGCATAAATCACCACTGCTACAACTCACTCAGACAATGAGCCAGTCAATGAGGAAAACACAATCATAGAGAAAGCTCCCGTGTATAATTGGCTACTTTAGCTCTGCTTAATACAAACAGCACTGCATTGCATAATAGGCTAGCCTTGCCCCATTCAGCATTCTGCATTATTAGCATATTCCATTCAAGTGACGCTGATATCGTGACGCTCAGAATGTTAACTGTTCCACTTTCTCCATGTCGAAAACATAAACAGAGGATTTTGAGTGTAAAATTGATTTATGAACTTCTCTGGGAATTCGGAATAGGACAGGCTGCTGTTTAGGGAAATGTATTCATCGATCGATCTTTCTTGAGCTTGAGAGTCTTATAGTCTTCTCGAGAAGATTATCTTAAGAATGGGGATTAAATAATTACATGGTTCGTTGATTGGCGATTGAAATATCGTGATTTACGCATCCGACCCTGGAATCGAAGACACGAAGACGGTTGAAGGTTATTACTATTGCTAGACATTCGCTTGATTAGATACATATATAGAAAAACAGCTGAGCAGCCCATTGCCTTTGATGGTCTTCAAAGTCTATGCTGGCGGACTCAACTAAAGGTTTCAATGGGAAATGGAGTTTCTATGTATGATTTACTATGGCTTCATGTGAGTAAGAAGTATTGCTGATACTTCGGATAGGATAGATGCATCGCCAATTTCAGCTCAGACTACTTATTTCTGGTATCAGCTACCTTTTCATGGCGAAAGAGACCTATTGCTATATTGGTTCAATTAATCCAAAGTTAGTACTAACTCCATTGTGAGCCGTGTAATTCGAAAACAGCCGAAATTAAATCTCATTTCTAACAACTAGCTTGAAAATTAAGGCACTTACTTTACGAACCAGTCGAGTACGACTCCATGGATTTCTCCGGTGTAATTCTGATTTGACTAGGATAAATTGAGCAGCAACCGCTTTCAGCCTCACACAGATGAGTTCTTGGAATCACTCCACGCACGTGTCAGAGTCAATTCAGGAAGCAAGAATGACTCTGATAATGAAATTCAGTTGTGGGACAGTAAGGCTAAATCTTATTGGAATGTACCTCTGGGAGGTTGCTGGTGACCAGTTCTGAGTTCTGAGCGTGGCCAAGAGCCGAGAGTTCGGAATGAATGAAGAGCGAAGGCGTGCTCTGGATGCAGTCAGCTCAGAGGAAGCCACGAAACTGAATCACGCTCGACTATTGTCCTTTCTCTTCCCTCCACAACAAGTCTGTGCTCTCGGATCGATTCCACAACTTTGACTGACTTCCCGAGTCCCAGCTCAGAATTGCACTACTCCCACAACAATTAGACTGAAGCTTTTAGCTGGTCGCTCGGAGTAGAGTGACAGTGTGTGACTGGAAGTGAGCCGCTGAGCTCAGAGTCCACCTGTGCTAGTCGAAGTCAATTGGGCGATTGACACGCGGAAACGAGAATTTCCCGCATAAATAAGGAAAGTTGAGGGGTGGGTGGTAGAGGGTTGGAAGAGCGGAGCCAGCCCGCAGTGAAAGGGAGTGTGGAGCCCGTAACGTGCTTGACCCCCCCGTAGACCGGGCTTATTGTTGGGGAGGGTGCTGGGCTGAAGCGGTGAGGTGGGGGATGTGGTGGGAGCGGAGAGACGATGATCCGGGATGTGCGGAAGAGATGTCGGGGGTTCTTGCTTTCACTCGCCTCCACCGCACGGCACTTTCTCCGCTCTCCTGCCCAAAACACCAAGAGCCCATTCTCTGTCCCGAGAGAAGTGATGAGGAGAGCAAAAAGGATCCAGGAAATGGCGGAGTTGCCTTGGTTACCCCGACAGAGCCTTACCAAAACCGTTTAGGAGATAGTAGAGTTACCCCGAGCAACGCAGAATCCGAAGAGCGGGAGAGCATAGTAGCCCGAGAAGCGCTGCTATTGCCCTAACCTCTCACTCACACGCCGCAGCTCAGCGGAGCTCCACGCTGGGGTCCCGAATCGGAATGACCCACAGGGCTTACGGGATTTCATTCACTACGCTCGGCCCGAATGTAGGCCAAGCAAGACTACTCCGCATTCGGATCACTCCTTCATTCATTCCAGGCTCAACGCTGCTGGGCTGTCATAAGTCGTGCATTCAATCCGAATCTGAGAATAACACTACAATCACAACAATCATTAGGGCTTAGAACTGCTCTCAAGTTGGCTTCGTCATCCGGGATAACTGAACAAGGCCAAGAAGCACTATCGTCACGAGCATTTCTCCAGCACCCATATGGCTTCATCGGCTTAACGGGAAAGCCACACATCAAGCTTATAGAAATTGAGATCCTCATGTGTGTTAGGAGATAGATTGTCAGTAAAGATGAGCAGGCTGTGGAGCTTCTTAGATGATGATCCGGTTCTGGCTTCACGGGAAGGATAAGCCCAAACCTGCAAGCTGAGCTCAGGACTTTCACCACATGCTCAAGAAAAAAGAAAAGTCTTACGTTCCAATGATGCCTAGGCTTAATCCGTGTTTGTAAACTTCTGGGCTATACCTGCAATTATACTGATTCAGGTGAAAGCTCAGAAGCCTTACACTGACACGATTCAGAGTATTTCGGATACAAGCCGCAGACGCTTGTCTGTTCGTGTGTCGGTTTCTCTTGGCTTTCCTATTTAACTGGTGTTCTTAGAGAGCACAGCAAGAAGAGTTAAGGTGGTTCGGAGCATGACAATGTTAGCTTATGGCAGAACGCGTCACCGAACTTCCTCGCTCGCTTCCAAAGTACGAAACCAAATGACCCGTGCGATATGTCCA